>JAODAL010047571.1:0-29789 GCA_025379985.1 Phyllomedusa bahiana
CCAAGCCTCTTTCTGGCCCTCCTCTTCCGCGCTCCAAGCCTCATTCTGTCCCTCCTCTTCCTGTTTTTTTAAGCTCATTTGGGTCCCCCCTCTTCCTGCGCCCAAGCCTCTTTTCTGGTCCCCCTCTTCTGGCCCATCCCTCATTTTGGCCCCCCTCCTTTCCTGCCCCCAAAGCCTCATTTGGGTCCCACCTCTTCCTGCGCTCCAAGCCTCATTTGGTCCCTCCTTTTCCCTTCGCTCCAAGCCTTCTGGTGCCTCTTCTCCCTGTGTTCCAAGCCTCATCCTGGTCCCTCCTCTTCCTGTGTTCCAAGCCTCATCCTGGTCCCTCCTCTTCCTGTGTTCCAAGCATCATTCTGGTCCCTCCTTTTCCTGTGTTCCAAGCCTCATTCTGGTCCCTCCTCTTCCTGTGTTCCAAGCCTCATTCTGGTCCCTCCTCTTCCTGTGTTCCAAGCCTCATTCTGGTCCCTCCTCTTCCTGTGTTCCAAGCGTTGTTTTAGTTCTACAATTCCAGGGATGTCCCACCCACCTCCAGCTCCACCAATGAGTAGTGTGCCCTCACAGCCCATACACAAAGCCTGTAGTCATGACAACACCTCACAGCTGCACTATAACCATCTACTGCTCTGTAACCAAGCTGTGTCAAGGAGTCCTGTGCAATGAGATTGGATTGCTTTATGGCAATAGGATGTGTAATTGGTTTTTCTATTGATAAGTAATCAGCGCTGCTATTGTGAGGCTTGTTAAGCTGTATTCATACGTATGCGTTTGTTAAGACGGGGAAGGCTGATGGTGTTTATCAGATGATGGGTGGAGTTGTAGAGATGGTGGTTGTGTGGTGCACCGGCGATTGAATAACTGACAGACAACAGCAGCTCCGGGGTAACTTCAGACTTTCACTCACAGCTCTGGTACTTGTGAACGTTATGTTTCTCCTGGGCATGAAGCCTGGCAGTGGTACACATCGCCAATACAGTCACACTTCTCTTGAGGGACTCTATGTCAACCTCATTTGGCTCCCGACCTCCACAGTAGCCTCTCTATCTGTCTCTTTCTTAATGGGATAGCGGTCGTGCCTATGGGCCCCTCTGCAGACCTCGTGGTACGCTACCCAGGGCCGACTAACTAGACTTGCACTTTCTGAGGTCCACACTGTAAGGTTTGTTCTCCGTGCTTCCCACCTGTACCTCTGGGGTCTGCCCCCCCACTGCTTCTGCCTATGTCACGAGTGTCCTCTTTGGGAACCGTCTGCTAATTGGACTTTCAGTGAGTGGGGCTGCACAAAGCCTATGCTGAAACACAGGGAATAGGCACCCACCCAAAACATTGCCCACTCCTGTTAAGGCCATCCTGGGTCGGCTGAAACAGCCACACTACCTATAGATGGCTGCCAACCACTTACTGTGACTAACAACATATATGGCTGGCTCCTACCTCACCAAGGCCAGGTAACCTGTTCTGCTTCAACCAGCCATTCCCAATGGACTTTCTCTGCTACCTATCCAAGATCTATTGCATGGCACTTTAAACCATACTTCCCAACTTTTAAAAGTGGGAGATTCGAAGGGGCAAAATAATTTGCATGATCACGCCCATCTTGTTGGTGTACCATGCCCCTTTGAAAAAGACACACCCACTCCACCTAATTGCATAATGGCTCTGGAAGAAAGCCAGGTTGTTGCCCCCACTATCCAGGTAGATGCACCCTCTAGCCAGGTAGTGCCCCCTATAGCCAGTTAGTGCCCTCTATAGCCAGGTAGTAGCCCCCTTCATCCAGGTACTACCCACTATAGCCAGGTAGTAGCCCCCCTTTATCCAGGAAGTACCCCTTATAGCCAGGTAGTAGCCACCTTTATCCAGGTAGTACCACTTATAGCCAGGTAGTGTCCCCTTGTAGCCAGGTAGTGCTCCTTATAGCCAGATAGTGCCTCTTACAGCCATGTAGATGCCCTTTACAGCCAGGTAGTGCTCCTTACAGCCAGACAGTGTCCCTTACAGCCAGGTAGATGCCCCCTTGTAGCCAGGTAGTTCTTACAGCCAGGCAGTGCCACCTCATAGCCAGGCACTGCCCCCTCATAGCCAGGTAGATGCCCCTTGTTGCCAGGTAGTGCCACTTGTAGCCAGGTAGATGCCCCCTTGTAGCCAGGAAGTGCTCCCTTATAGCCAGGTAGATGCCCCCTATAGCTAAAAAAAATAAAATAATAAAAACTACTCACCTCACCAGGCTCCCTGCAGCGCGTCCAGCTCCAGAAATCTCATGGGCCGTCAGAGGCTGCCGACGGAGGAGACTCAGCGTTGCAGGGAGAGTGAGTACATCCGTGTGTCACGCCCCCTGCCACGATGAGCTGTATGTACAGCTCACACTGGAGAAAACAGCGCTCCCCTGTACTGGGAACTCCCATAGAATAGAATGGAGAACACAGCGCTCCCCTGTATCGGGAACTCCCCTAGAATAGAATGGAGAATGAGACCAGGTAAATGCAACTCATCATTGATTCCCCAGATTCTGCTGTTTTCAGAGATATCCCATATGTGGCCCTAGTGTGCTATTTTCTCAACCACAAGCCCCAGAATAGGAGGAGGAGGAGCACCTACCGGACTCTGGGGTCTCATTTTCGTTATGATTTTCTTTAGGCTCCATTCCAGGCTTGTGGACACCATAATGGGCTAAAACCTAATAAACTCCCCTAAAAAGACTCCATATTAGACACTACATCCCTTAAGGAATATATCATGGGGTGCAGTGAGGATATCGACCCCCACAGGTGTTTCACATTTTTTTTTAGCTTTAGGCTTTGAAAATGTTTTTTTTCCCAATAATCTGCAATTGTAGCTTAAAATGTTTAATTTTTTTTACAAGGAATCCTGGAAAAAAAGCTCCCAAATATTGTTACACAATTTCTTTCAAGTTCAGCAATACCCTACATGTGGGTGTAAACTGCTGTTTGGGTGCATGGCAGGGAGTACAAGGGAGGGAAAGATATTTGGCTTTTGGAACGCAGATTTTGTTGGGGGGCATATTCCATTTATAAAGCCCCCAAAGAACCAGAACAGGTGAAACCTTCCAGAAGTCTCCCCATTTTGGATTCAACAAAACTCATGGGTCTCATCTAGGGGTGTACTGTGCATTTTGGGGGGAAAAAACGCAGTTCCGTCATTGTTTTTTGGGCTTCATTTTTACAGTGTTTGCCGAACGGGATAAATGACAGGAGAACTTTACTCTGCGGATGGTACAATTGCAATGCTATAAAGCTTATATAGTTTTTTCGTATTTTATTACCTTTACACAGTAGAAATGCTTTTAAAAATTGCGTTTTTATATTGTCATAGTCTGACAGCCATAACTTTTTTATTTTTCTGTACACCGAGCTGATTATGGGCTTGTTTTTTGCAGGATGAGTTGATGTTTTTATTGGTACCGTTATGGGGGGCATATGATGCTTTGATCTCTTTTTATCAAGGTTTTTGTGAGGCATTTTGAACAAAATACAGCAATTCTGGTGATGTTTTTTATTTTTATTTTTTTCAGCAGTCACTGTGCGGTATATATGACATGCTAGCTTTACTCAGCACTTCGATACGATTACAGCGATACCCAATTTGTATTTTTTTATGTTTCACTGCTTTTACACAATAAAAACACTTTTATTCAAAAGGGAAAACACGTTTCTGCATCGCCACAGTCTTTTTAAAACACCGCTCTTGCTTCTATGTTTGTACCTGAAGAAGTAGGCTCGTTTAGCCTGTGAAACGCGTCGGTTTTACATTCTTTTTAATAAATTAGGACACCACAATAGTGGATAATACCAGGTGTGATTATTTTTTTATTTTGTTCCCGAGCGCTAATTCTCTTTCTAAGAATGAATACAGTATATCGGGCCGTGGATCCTCGTGTGCGGCGAGATTCCCCGGGAGCGAAAGAGACACATTTGGCTGCTACGAACGGGATATATACAGTAGTGATCAAATTGATCGTTCATGCGATTATATGTGTTGTACCATTTTGTACAACACTATCAAGTGAGCAGGTCCTCACCTTGAACAACATTGAATTAGTGTTATATTTCACTTGAGTGCGCTTCTCGTCTGTTCTATATAGTTCTACAGCACTTCTACTTCACCAGAGTCTGAGAGCCATAACTTTTTTAATATTCTGTGTAAGGAGCTGTGTAGGGGCTTTTGGGATGATTTGACGTTTTTATTGGTACCATTTCTCAGGGGACATGACTTTTTGATCGCTTTTAAATCAACTTTTTGGAGGGCAGAGGGAAGAAAATACTGCTATCCTAGTAGTGTTGTTTTTATCAGGGCTCTGATTGGTTACTATGAGCTCTGATTGGTTGCTATGGACTCTGATTGGTTGCTATGATTACTTTCAGTTCTGCTTGGTTGCTGTGAGCTCTGATTGGTTGCTATGAACTCTGATTGGTTGCTATGGGCTCTGATTGGTTACTATGGGCTCTGGTTGAATAATGGGCATCCTGATTGGTTACTATAGGCTCTGATTTGGTTGATTGCTGTGGCCATTTTTTCTCTGATTGGTTCCTATATCTCTGATTGGTGTTGGTTTTTTGTGGGCTCTGATTGGTTGTATGGGCTCTGATTAGCAGCATGGGCTCTGATTGGTCTACTATGGGGCTCTGATTGGTTGGCTTTTGGGCTCTGATGCTTGTATGGGCTCTGATTGGTCGCTATGGCTCTGATTGTTACTATAGCTCTGTTTGTTTGCTGTAAATCTCTGCGGTTGTCATGGCTCGTTGGTTCTATTAGTTTGGTTGGTGAGGGCTCTGTTGGTTCGTTTTATTAATGCTCTGATTTGGGTTGGCTATGAGCTCTGGAAGTGGTCTGCTATGGCTCTGGTTGGTTGCTATGAGCTCTGTTTGGTTGCTATGAGCTCTGATTGGGCGCTATGGGCTCTGGTTGGTTGCTATGAGCTCTGATTGGTCACTATGGGCTCTGGCTGGTTGTTATGGGCTCTGATTGGTTACATTTTTACACATTTATTTTTATTTAATTCTTATTTTAGGTCATCCATGAAAACCAGAGCACCAACCTGAAGACTTTACTACATCACCATGGCCGACAGCCAAGGTAGGACACTTGCCAACATGGCTGCAATTTTTTGGTTTTGTGTTCTTTTGTTTTTGCGATACTCTTTACTGCAGTACAGTAAAAAACATCCACAGATTTTTGACTTATCATCAAGGGTTCCCAAAGACCTGACAACACTCATTTTTGTGGCTTCTAGATTGCGTTACCCAAAGGTGAGTAATCCCCTGTGTATGGAAACTTCTGACTTTACAGAAAGTAATAGAAATGCCTTAAAATTATCTGTGTCTCATTATTTCCTCCCTCAGTTGTTCCAATTATTTTTTATGGTACCACAGTACTAGTGCAGCAAATAATGTGAAATGATTGAAAGGTTCAAAGGAATTTAAAAACAAAAAATAATCAATAGTCTCAATTTCTGATTCTAACCAAAGGGATTTTTCCAGCTAATACATTAAGGAGCGCTGCTCTGCAGCACAGAAAGCAAATGATGGTCTAAAATTGGATGAAACTATCCTACAGGTGTATCAGCTTTTGTCTGATTCTATATAAATAGTGCTGGAGCAGAGGGCATTATAACACCTTCTTGGGCAGGATTTAGACAGTTTTGCTTATACGGTCAGAGCACATTGCTATGATAGAGGTAAGAAAAAGATGACAATGATAACTAGAATTTCAAACATGGAAGGGAGAGGCATGGACTGCACATCCTCACACTATAGGTTGATCTAATGCTTCTCAGCAAAACTTTACAAGAATGAACAGGAGGTTCTTAATATACTCTATGATCAAACAGTACAAGCCCACTTGCCACTTCACGGCGACCTCTATAAAGTGGGTCCCTACACTAATGGGGGCAGCACTGCAAGGCGACCACCACCACACAAAAGCCACACAGTTGAGGGGCACAGCCCAGTGGTCGAACAACACCATTGCTGCCAGACCTAGCCCCCTGGCTCTGGGCTGCACCACCATCAGTTAATACTCCGGCTATATAGTAAAACATATACTTTTATTCTTTACCTTTAAAAAACATACATCGGCCCTTTCTTTTTGGCGTTATGTAATGTAAGAAAGTTAATCAAAAGATACTCAAGTTTTCAAGTTGCGGCGAGCCGCCGTTCAATTATAGTGTCCACAGACTATTGTTGTTTTTATCTTCTGTGCCGTTCCTTTATAAGGGAGGCCCACATCGATGTGCACATGCTTGAGAAAGAGGCAATTGGGTCTCGAAACGTCGCAGATTGACGTGCGCTCAGCCCGGACTCCTGGCGTACCTCCTGAGAAACCCTGTCGGGATGAAGACCGAGATGGTCTGTGGACACTATAATTGAACGGCGGCTCGCCGCAACTTGAAAACTTGAGTATCTTTTGATTAACTTTCTTACATTACATAACATAACGCCAAAAAGAAAGGGCAGATGTATGTTTTTTAAAGGTAAAGAATAAAAGTATATGTTTTACTATATAGCCGGAGTATTAACTGATAGTGCTGCTTGAATATATGGGATAGAGAGATCCCTTGTCCGTGCTAATAATTAAGGATACTAAGAGGTATTAAGTGGCTTACCTTCTATTCTGGGCTGCACCACCCCACAAACACAGCATCACAACAGCAATGGCCACCATACAGCACCACCACCAAAAAAAAAGGAAAGGTTGACACAGCTTACCTCTCCTGGGCTCCCTGCAAGCAGACTGAAAGAAATAGGGCATTAACCCTTATACAGACTACTGGCCCAGGTGTTTTTAATTAGCAGGAGTCTGTATAAGGTCGCTGTGAAGTGGCAAGTGGGCATATACGTTTTGATCAAAAAGTATACTCAGAACCTCCTGTTCATTTTTGTAAAGTTTTGATGAGAAGCATTAGTTCAACGTATAGTGTGAGGATGTGCGGTCCATGCTTCTTCCTTTCATGTTTGAATAACTTTAGAAGTGCAGGTCTGTTCTACAGCGAAATTGCCAAGAAAGTCAAGGTGACAGTCAGTGCAGATTCCAATACCATCAAAAGGCACTTGGAAACTGAAGCAAACTCTGACTAGTAAAGGTCTGAAGGATAAAAATAAGAAGATTGTGAGAATCAACCGTTTGCATGATCAGCACCTCACAGTTCAAAATCTTCAAGCATAGCTTAGTGCAGCAAGAAGTGAACAGGTTTCCATTTCAGCTGTTGGAGAAGAGACATCTATCTGCAGGTCTGACCAGTGAAGTATCACCAAGAAGCCACTGCTAAGATTGCAAAATAAAAAGAAGATTTGCCTGGGCCGCGGAACATATCCAGTGAACTACTGAAGAGTGGAAGAAGGTCGTTTGGACTACAGTATGAGATGAAAGTTTGATATCTTTGGTCCACCACATACGGTTTTTGTACATCTCTGAGGAGGTGAAAGTATGGTTCCGTAATGACGTTGACTGTCAAACATGCAGGAGAAAGTGGGATGGTCTGAGGGTCTTCTCACTGGACAAAAAGAGTGGACAAAGCATTTTGATGCACCATACAATACCCTATGTATTACACCTAGTTGGTAAATGGTTCATATTATGGCAAGACAGTGATCCAGAGCAACTTCTACATGATGTCAGATTTAACTAAGAAGACACAAAGAAATGGAACGGCCTCTGCAGGTGCTAGATAGAAGGGTAAAAATGAATTCACCTAAGAGCAGCACATTTTTGGGGGTCTTCTACGACAATGGCTGGAAATAAATTCAGAACAATATCTGAATGCCTGTAAAAAGGAAGCCTGGATTGTGTAAAGCTGTTATATCTGTGAGAGGTGGAGACTGTGAAAGCCACAAACCTAGATTTAATTTGTCTAAACAAAGTTGTTCCATTATTCTTTTTAACTTGTTTCTTCGTTCCTTTCATTTCCAAGCACAAAGAGACATTAAATTGTGGAAATATTAATAAAAACTGGAAAAATTTAGGTGTTCCAAAACTTTTGGCTGGTACTGTAGGTTAGCACCTTTTTCAGAGGTATACATTGAAAAAAACTTTATTTGCATCTAGCAAAAGTCTCAAACATGTTGTGAGCAGAGCCTAAGCAGTTGCTACTTTTGTGACTGTGGTCTGTCTGCTAAAATGAAATCATCACAATCTATTGAGTTTCCAAGATTTTGTAATGTAAAGAATGTTAAGAATTTTAGATCAAGTCGTTCATAAAAAAACACTGATAACACACAATACCCCATAAATCTTAGTGTCTATTATTGCTGTAGTCTTGCATTTTAAATGATTGTTGATTTGTTTTTGTTTTTTTTAGGGAGAAGAAAAGTTTTCAGGGACATTTTGAGGCAGCTGAAGATGGAGAACTTTTACTTTTCCAAGTTGAGGTTGATGGATAATTTAAGAATTGGACCACAGGCTCTAAAAGACTGTAACCCTCAAAAGATCGAGGAGACCAGTTGGTGTGTTCTGAGGAAGATCATGGCTCTCAACATTACTGCCAGAAACACTTTGGTTGACGTTCCTAATTCTGAATTGGAGGCCAATCTAGAAAATGATCTTTTTCGCATCTTAAACCTGAAAAAGACAGTAAAGACTTGTTCCATCCACCCCCTCGATATTATCTGTGTTCTTCTTCACTGCTCAGACAGGTTTCTACAACAAGAGATTATAACCAAGATGTCCATGTGCCAGTTCGCAGTTCCTCTGTTGCTGCCTCCTGGTGATGGTCCTAATGGCAACCTCATGCTATGGGCATTGAGAGACATTGTGAAGAAATGGAGAACAGGGTCACAGACAGGCAGTAAGGGGTTCAGGGAGGACAATGTGGTCAATATAGAAATGCCGATCTTCTCCTTTGTCAGGCTCGGAAAAAACAAGCTTTCTAAATCAATAACCCTTAACCACATTCTGAATCCAGAGCAACAATATTACAGTTTTTTCATACATGATGATGTGGAGGGAGGAAATATAGAGCGAAAAATATCCGATGGGCTTGTCGAAATGTCCTGGTATTTTCCATCTGGGAAATCTGATATTTTTTCGGAGCCTATTGCAGTGACCAATCTACGCGGGAACCTGGAGTCCAGTTGGGAAGAATTCCAGTTCTTGGTCCAAGTTTCCACGGCTGTGTTCATCTTTATTGAGAATATTTGTAAAAGAGAATTCCAAATGCTATCGAAGTGCAATAGCAGAAGAACAAAGTTCTACTTCATTGTTACTCCAGGTCCCAATAAAGAGGTCAGCAAAGAGACGGCTACAAACCTAAGGGATCTTCTACCTTTGCTGAACTGTGATAACAAATGTGTTGTTGTGAAAAACAAAGATGAAAATAAGGCATCTTTGACCAAAGAAATTCAAACGAAGATTGAACAGATTTTGAAAAATCCTCATCACCGTGTCAAGTTGAGGAACATTTCCAATGAGATCTCAGGACTCCATTTCTTATAGATGAAAATTCAGCAGAATACCATAAGGCAAATGAGATTGCAGACAAGATCATGAAAGAAATCCATGATATAGCAGATTATAAGAAGAAGACCATGAAGTTGCAGAGAGATCTCTGGAAGGAACTGTCTAAATTAGAAAAAGAATTCTGCAGAATGAGAAACCAAGGAGACAAAGATGCACAAAATTATCAATCTGAACTGGTTGCAAAGCAAAATTCACTTTGTAAAGAGCAGTATAATCAGGAAATGCCAAGAGGTATACAACTGTTCACTAAGGCCCTGTCCAGTCCATCTCAAGATGAAAAACACTATTTCCTGAAGTTGATGAAACTTAAGCTAGACACAATCGCTAGAGACAATCTGTCCACTCTACAAGCCAAATACAAGCAGAAAATAAGCACCAAATCATACAGTTTGAAGGAACTCAAGGAACTAGATCAAAAGATTTCTGATAGCTCGCTTGGAATCGAGCACTTTTTACGCGAGCTGGGACAATTTTATGAGGCTGAATGTTCTATGATAAAACAAAAGTTAATTCAGCAGAGCCAGAAGAAATTTTTGAATCTGCCAGAAATAGCTGCTGATCTTCTGTTGAATGGGTTCCCATTGGAGCTGATTGATGGAGATGCCTCCAATATTCCCTTACAGTGGATAACTGATGTCCTGACTGAGCTGGACAAGAAGACTGGAGGACAATGTAGAATGGGAGTGATAACGGTGCTGGGAGTGCAGAGTACAGGGAAGTCCACCCTTCTGAACACCATGTTTGGTCTACAGTTCCCTGTGGCCAGTGGACGATGCACACGAGGAGCCTTCATGACTCTTATTAAACTGGAGGAAAGTTTCCAGAAAGATCTGGATTGTCAGTTCATTTTAGTAGTTGACACTGAAGGGCTGAAAGCTCCAGAATTGGCTTCTCTTGATAACAGTTATGAACATGACAATGAATTGGCCACATTAGTGATTGGGTTGAGTGACATCACCATAGTCAACATGGCCATGGAAAATACCACAGAGATGAAAGATATTCTACAGATTGTGGTCCATGCATTTCTAAGAATGAAAGAAGTTGGCAAGAAGCCGAGCTGTCAATTTGTCCATCAGAACGTGAGTGATGTATCTGCCCATGAGAAAAATATGAGAGACAGGAAGAAACTTCTAGAACAATTAGATGAAATGACAAATATTGCAGCAAAAATGGAAAAGAAAAGTGGTATCAAAACTTTCAGTGATGTTATGGACTATGATCTTGAGAAACACAACTGGTACATTCCCGGGCTATGGCAGGGGGATCCACCAATGGCTCCAGTAAATCTTGGCTACAGTACAAATGTCTTTGAACTTAAAAAATATCTGTTTGAATTCATGAAATCAAATGCAAAATCATCTGATATATCTCAATTTATTTCCTGGATCGAAAGTTTGTGGAAAGCTGTGAAACATGAAAAGTTCATCTACAGTTTCAGAAACAGTCTAGTGGCCAAATCTTATAATAAATTGGGCATAGAGTACTCGAACTGGGAATGGGTGTTCACGAAAAGAATTCATGACTGGTCAATCGGCATAGAAAATCATATTAAAAATCAGTCTTCAGAAGTAACTGATAGGACCAAGAATGAACTCCAGAATGTCCTATTGGAGGAAGAAAATAAAATGACTGCATCACTAGAAAGGTATTTTGATAATGCTGAAAATGTTAATGATATTGAAAGATACAGAGAAGAATTTAAAAGAGACATAAAAGATCTGAGAAAAACACTTGGAAGAAAGGCTCTTAACAAATACAATGAGACAGTTTCCATTCATAAAGGAAAGATGGAAATTCAAAATATTCAGAATCCAAATCAGAAGCTTATTGAAGAGAAAATAACCAAACTCCTAGAAATGTGCAGAGACAAAAATCATGAACTGAGTGACCAAGAAATAAAAGAAGAGTTCGAAGACATGTGGAAAAAGACCTTGTCGGATTTACAGTTTGAGCCATTGAAGAGACTTGATGTAGAACAAGCCATCCTACAACAACTGAAGAATGACATGAGCATGAAAGGCCCTCACATTAACGAAACCTTAATGGAGATGAAACATTTACCAAAAAATCAGGATGGAAATTTTATAATCGACCAAAGCTACATTGACCTCTCATGGACATCGTTTTCTCGAAACATCATTTATGTCAGGCAAAAACATTACGACTCGATTGATAATTTTGCAACTTCGCTAATTAATATATGTGATGAATATGTGAAAAAGAAGGTGAAGACGTCTGAAGATTACGCTGATGTATATTGTACGGAGTTACTGCACAAGATAAATACAATGTTCCAGAGTGAGCAGGTGAAAAACCTCCGCAGCACACCTATGTTTGAGTTGAACATCAAGCTCTTCATTCTTGGACAAGCATCTAAAGCGTTTCAGGAGTTGCATGATCGATTCATTTAAGAGAACGACCCCAAACTTTGTCTGGAGAAGTTAAAGCCACAATATTACTCCACGTTTCACAGTATATTCCAAAAGAAAGATGAATGTCAGAGAAGAGCCCGACGTTTCTGCGATCTCTGCCTCAAACCAGCATTAACCGAATATATCTTCGAACATCTTGGGCAAAAAATTGTGGATGATATATTAAGTAATTCTGACAGTATAATGTTTAGTAGTAGAAGTTTTTTCCAGTGCACCGTCCTGGAGGAACTACTCAAAGAAAATTCCTTTAAACAGTATGTAGACTATATTAACTCATATGAGAGTTTTGCCAAAGCGTGGATCTTGACTTACATCACCAACAAATATAGGAATCCATTGCGACTGCAACCTTTGGAAAGGAACCTTATGACAGACATTACTGAGGAGATCAAACGTGCACTAAACGATGACCGCTGTCTGAAGTCCAACACTGCTCCAGGGTTATTACAAGAGTTTTGTGACCTGCTGAATGCAGAATTGGTCATTCCAAAGAAAGAGATGAATGTGATCACCTTCCATAACGCAGCAAAAGTTGAACAGTTTTCAGCTGATATTCAACGCTTCCTCGTAGACACCGAAACACAAATTTTATCAGAGCTGAGGTCCATGACTACAGAGTCCGTACTTACTGAGTTGAGATTAAATCCTCAGGATGAGCTGTTCAGGAAGGTGATTGGATGTGGACATCAATGTCCATTCTGTAAAGTCCCCTGCGAGGCCGGAGGTGCTGACCACAAGGAGCACTTTGCATCTATCCACAGACCTGAGGTTTGGGACGATACAGATGGGAAGAAAGTCGCATTCTAATGACTGACATTTGTAGCACATCTGTTGTGTCTAAAAATTGTTTTAGGAATTTAGACACAAATGAGAAATTGCATCCATACAAAGAATACCGCACTTGCTATCCAGACTGGGCCATCCAGCCTGACCCCAGCATCAAGTCCTCAGATTACTGGAAATATGTATTTGTCCAATTTAATGAAAAATTTGCGGAGGAATATGAAGCCAAACCAGCTGAACTGCCGGAAGACTGGAAACATATAACACAAGAAGAAGCTCTCTCCAGCTTGAAGAAAACATTTAATCTAAATTAGTAGTTGACCCAGACGACAGAACCAAGAGCTAATTATGGGAATTAGCAAATTAGCACTGCAAATATTTTCTTTAGAGGTCATTTCTTTTTAAGGCCAGGGCTAAGCCACAACTTCTACCTGGTAAATTCAAGTTCTACTGTACTATATGATGGAAGTAATATCATTGGCATCATTTGGTTTAATGTTTTAGTTTATATTATCCATAAATAACAATAATGAAACAGTATAAACCGTGGGACCTGGCTCAATTCACTCTTCAAAGGTAATTAAATGTATCATTGTATGAGCCTTGTGAAATACTGAGAATTGAATTAAAAGTTGTTCAGCACAAAAAGTTCCTCCATTTTTTTGGTTATAAATTGGTAGGGCGAACCAGCCTTTGTCCTGGACTGGATATGTGCCCAATTGGACATTATAAAGAGTAAAACTTTTATACTTGTGTTACCACCTAACCTGTACACCACTGACCCAGCTGGTATTTCTCTCAGGAGAACAATGCTGGTAATACATTTGTAAGGGTAATGTTAATTGCTGTAAAGTTTTTGTCTGAGGTAGAGGTCAGGAGGACTCCTAACCAGAGCTGTGGAGTCGGAGTTGTGGAGTTGGAGTCAGTGTCCATTTTGGTGGAGTTGGAGTCATTATAAAATGGACCGACTCATACTCCCAAAATATATAATAAATTGGTCCAGTTACTTCAATGCTGTGCCAAAAAACAAGGGGAATTGGGTCTTGCCAGTGCTACTGCTCCCATATCTTCAGCCTCATCAGATGAGGAGTGTAATTTTGAAAGAATTTGGATGACATGGAGCAGGCAAAGTGTTACCACAGGGAAAAGATTCCACTTCCATAGCAAACAGACTGACCAGATCTCAGCTAAATTTTTCACTTGTTCTCAAAGAAGTAGAAGAGTTCAACGATTCATCATAACTGAATGTGCATGAAGCAATTCCTTTATACCCTGAACTTGTTAGAGATGTTTCCTCTGTGGTCTCCGTATTGCCACCAACCCAAGTTTTTGTAGAGAGGCCGTTCTCTAGCCTGGAAATAATGACATCAGATCTGAGGTCGTCTATGAAGGATCTCTTGGAGGCAAAACTATTTCACAGATCAAATTCATAGGCACACTCAACAAATGTTATTTAGGACGTTTTTGTTGAAAATTGTTTTTCCCATGAAAGCTGGAAGAATATGAAATGAAGTCTGTCCATCCATTCAAAAGCCAAGAGGTGGACGTCCAGGCAAAATATCAGAGTCAACAAGTTGGCTCATCACAAGGTCTATCAGCTCTGGCGCGACAGACACGGCAGTGGAGGTGGCTCGTATGCTTCGTAAGATTACAGCACCGGGCAACACACATTACACAAGTCTGACTCGATGGCCCGAAAAAAGGTGAAGAAGCCTCAACTTCAATCTCCTCATAAGAAGTGTCGGCTCAAGTTTGCAAAACTTATGAAAAGTGGGAGATTGGAAACGGGTGATTTGGAGCGATGAGATGAAAGTCAATAGACCGGGCTCTAATGTGGGCAAATGGCTTTGGAAGAATCAAGGTAAAAAGGGGGTGAACGGAGCGAGAAATTGAAGGAACTGTCAAGTTCGGTCGAGTAAAACCTGATTATATTAGATTGTTTCACAGCCAAAGGTGTTGGATACTTGACCAGGATCGATGTTGATCTCAATGCTGAGCTCTATGTGAGTGTCCTACAAGATGAGTTACTTCATACACTCGAGTACTATGGGTATAAAAAGGACGACATAGTAGGCATATAGACATAGCAGGACAATGACCGAAGCAGATGTCAAGGTTGGAGAAGGAATAGTTCAATGACAATGAGGGGTAGCATTACTGGTTTGGCTCCCACAGTTCAGACCACAACCTAACTGGACACTTAGGGGTTGATGTGGAAAAAAAAAGCTGTATTTGTACCCAAGTGAGTCAACCAGTCTGCACCAACATTGGGAATGTGTAGAAGAGACCTGGGATCAGATTTTGGTTGAGACATGCTTAAATCTGATTGAAAGCCTAGAAGGATTCAGGCAGAGCTGAAAGCCAAAGGGGGATTTACAAAATACTAAAAAAATAATAAAAATGTTCATTTTGATTTTTAGGAGCAAAACAGTAACAATTCTGTTACAAGAAAGAATCTACATAACTAAGCAGATGCTGAATACTTTCAAGTCAAATTTATGTATAAAATAGGTAAGATGACTGTATATAAAATTACAGTAGCCTCATGTACAAAGCTGTAGTGGATCTTGAGATATGGAGCCTGAAAGTCACAAGTTCAAAACATTGTTACTATTTTGCTTGTCAGTGTATGTTCTACCTAAATAGCTTGATTATTGTATCATAAGGTGATAAAAAGCCTGATGAGGGAATGGCAGTCAGAGTTAGGGAAATTGAGGAGTCAGAGTCGGAGCTTTGACTTACTGACTGCACAGCCCTGCTCTTAACATACACTTCACAGTTAAGGCAGGAATGTTTCCCATTGTATAGGTCTACGTTGGGACCAGTTTTCCAGAAAATAATGACTGCTACCCGACAGAAAGAATTTTTAGAAGTGTTGAAGAGGAACGCTGATATTCCTGTTTATGTGTGGACCATAAATATATAGTACGAGTTCCTATTTGGACTGTTACATCATCAGAGCTTATCCCAGACAAGCCAATTCATGTTCTTCTAATTCTTTGCAGCTCTGATACTGTTGCCCACAGCCCAACACAAATTTCACATTCAGGTGAATGTTCACAGCTCCACCAAGCTCAGGAGGAGGAGAAGAAGGACATCCCTCCCTTCAGCACACCCCTATATAAAGGACATTCCTTCGTACAGGAGAAAACTTCATACAGGACATCCCTCTGTACAGGACATCCCTGTATAGTAGACATCCCTCCACGTAAAAAATTCCCCATCTTTTCTGCACAAGACAGCTCCAACAGTATTGTTCTATATGTGGACATTAATGTTACTGGAGCTTCCTGAGGTATCGGTCAGGCTATTTTCATATGGTGCATTTTACACAACAAGATAAACATTTGAAAACCCCTGGTTGCTGGTAGTTGGGGACTCCATTATTAGGGAAACAGACAGGGCAATCTGTCACATAGACCGGGATTGTCGAGCAGTATGTTGTTTACCTGGGACAGTTGATAGGGTAGACATCGAATGCATCATCGCCGTCACTGGAGGACGTGCTATCAGCCTGGATTTATATAGAGTCGTCAGTCGTCTGTTGTTTACCTCAGGCCTGAGATTTAAAAATATCGCGGATCAGGTTGACAGATTCCTGGATAGTGCTGGTGAGAATCCAGCTGTCGGGGTGCACATTGGCACAAATGATAAAGTTAGAGGTAGGTGGAGAGTCCTTAAAAACGATTTCAGGAACAAAAGCTCAAGGCAAGGACTTCCAAGGTAGTATTTTCAGAAATACTACCTGTACCACTGGCCACACCAGAGAGGCAGCGGGAGATTAGACAGGTGAAAAAGTGGCTCAAAAATTGATGTAGGAAAGTGGGATTTGGGTTTTTGGAGAACTGGACTGACGTCTGTCTTGGCTACAGACTC
Organism: Phyllomedusa bahiana; assembly: GCA_025379985.1. Lineage (NCBI taxonomy): Eukaryota > Metazoa > Chordata > Amphibia > Anura > Hylidae > Phyllomedusa > Phyllomedusa bahiana. The sequence continues at coordinate 16,560 of JAODAL010047571.1, forward strand.
TATGCTAGGGACAGCTGCACCTAAATGGGGATGGTGCAGCTGTATTGGGGAACAAAATGGCCAGGAAGTTGGAGGAATATTTAAACTAGGGACTGGGAGGAGGGCAACTACACATACAGCATGCAAGATAGTGAAGATAGAAAGCTGGGAATTAGGAATAAATCAGTGTCTGTATTGGGGGGAGTAGTAATAGTTAATAAGGATAGGGTTAAAAGGATTAAAAAAAAAATCGAAGCCGAAAAACACCACGAGTCTGATCAACAAAATAAATAAATTAGAAATACTTATTGCTGTACAAAAATGTGACATAGTAGGGATAACTGAGACATGGCTGGATGATCTCTATAGACATGGCTGGATGATCCCTATAGACACGGCTGGATGATCCCTATAGACATGGCTGGATGATCTCTATAGACATGGCTGGATGATCTCTATAGACACGGCTGGATGATCCCTATAGACATGGCTGGATGATCTCTATAGACATGGCTGGATGATCCCTATAGACACGGCTGGATGATCTCTATAGACACGGCTGGATGATCCCTATAGACACGGCTGGATGATCCCTATAGACACGGCTGGATGATCTCTATAGACACGGCTGGATGATCCCTATAGACACGGCTGGATGATCTCTATAGACACGGCTGGATGATCCCTATAGACACGGCTGGATGATCCCTATAGACACGGCTGGATGAATCCTATAGACACCTCTGGATGATCCCTATAGACACGGCTGGATGAGACCTACTGTATGTCTGGGTGGTCATGTTACAGGGTTACAGTTTACTTAGAATAGATCGTAAAAACAAGAAGGGGGAGGTGTATGTCTCTATGTAAAATCCTGTCTGAAGCCAACACTGCGTGAAGATATAGGGGAAATGAGCATGTGGAATCCTTATGTATTGAGATACAAGTGGGTAATAATAATAATATAACTTTACTAGGGCTCTTCTATAGGCCATCAAATATAACAGAACCTATGGAAGATATACTCCGAAGGCAAATACAAGAGGTGACTAATCACAATGAGGTTGTTATTATGGGTGACTTCAACTACGCAGACATAAATTGGAAAACAAAAACTTGTGGCTCTCATAAAGGAAACAGTTTTTTGTCAATAACTAAAGATGGTTACCTTTCCCAACTGGTGCAGGAACTGACTAGAAGGAAGGGGGCGCCGCTGAGCTAATATCTCATAGACCTGACAGGATAACAGAGGAGCAGGAGTCGACTAGAGGGAAGGGGGCGCCGCTGAGCTAATATCTCATAGACCTGACAGGATAACAGAGGAGCAGGAGTCAACTAGAGGGAAGGGGGCGCTGCTGAGCTAATATTATCCTATAGACCTAACAGGATAACACATGAGCCGACTAGATGAAAGGGGGCGCCGCTGAGCTAGTAACCCATACACCTGACAGGATAACAGAGGTGAAGGAGCTGACTAGAGGGAAGGGGGCGCCACTGAGCTAATATCCCATAGACCTGACAGGATAACAGAGGAGCCGACTAGAGGGAAGGGGGCGCCACTGAGCTAATATCCCATAGACCTGACAGGATAACAGAGGTGCAGGAGTCGACTAGAGGGAAGGGGGCGCCGCTGAGCTAATATCTCATAGACCTGACAGGATAACAGAGGAGCAGGATTCAACTAGAGGGAAGGGGGCGCTGCTGAGCTAATATCCCATAGACCTAACAGGATAACACATGAGTCGACTAGAGGAAAGTGGGCGCCGCTGAGCTAATATCCCATAGATCTGACAGGATAACAGAGGAGCAGGAGCCGACTAGAGGGAAGGGGGCGCCAATGAACTAATATTATCCCATAGACCTGAGAGGATAACAGAGGAGCCGACTAGAGGGAAGGAGGCGCCGCTGAGCTAATATTATCCCATAAACCTGAGAGGATAACAGAGGAGCCGACTAGTGGAAAGGAGGCACCGCTGAGCTAATATTATCCCATAGACCTGAGAGGATAACAGAGGAGCCAACTAGAGCGAAGGGGGCGCCACTAAGCTAATATTATCCCATAGACCTAGGAGGATAACAGAGGAGCCGACTAGAGGAAAGGGGGCGCCGCTGAGCTAATATTGTCCCGTAGATCTGACAGGATCGAGTTTTTTGTCGAGGAGCCACAAAAACATTGAATTTCAGGAAGGCTAATTTTATTCTGCCCTAAACCACATTGACTGGGACAAGGTGTTTAAAATTAACAGAACAGATAATAAATGGGAGATCTTTAAAAATATCTTAGGCACCGACTGTAAGAGGTACAGACTTTATGGGAATACAATGATTAGAAACAGGAAAAACCCAATGTGGATCAACAGAGATGTAAAGGAGGCAATAAATAACAAAAAGAAAGCGATTCAGCTACTAAAACAGGAGGGCAGTGAAGAGGCACTAAGAAGCTATAAGGAAAAAAAATATGATATGTAAAATAATGATAAAGGCAGCAAAGCTGGAGGCATAAAGGCATATTGCTATAGAAAGTAAAACTAACCCCAAAATATTCTACAACTATATAAATAGTAAAACAAGTAAAGGTGAGAATGTTGGCCCTTTGAGAAGTATTGGGGGAGCATTTTCTACTCCACTGTATTTACCAAAGACAGTCACCTTCCTGTTGATGAGCAGAGGGATGAGGTAAACTCCACCTTAAATGTTTCCTGTCTAACCCAGGAAGAAGTGCAGCTCCACCTTAAGAAGATTACAACAGACAAATCACTGGATCCTGATAATATATACTTCCGTGTCCTAAGAGAAATAGGGAATGTGATAAATAGGCGCGTAGTCTTAATATTTCTGGACTGTATAATAACGGGGTATGTCCCAAAGGACTGGTGCAGAGCAAATGTGGTGCCAGTGTTCAAAAAGGGGTCAAAAAGTGATTCTGGAGGGGTTAGTATTGACAGTATTGGAGGGGTCACTGGTACTAGTGAGGACCACAGGGGTCAATATTGGGCCCCATTCTCTTTAATGGATACATTTCTAGATGTAATAATATGACAAGTTATAGTGACCGGGATTCTGGAGAAGGGTCTGGATACATTTCTAGATGTAATAATAGAACAAGTTATAGTGACTGGGATTCTGGAGAAGAGTCTGAAGACATTTCTAGATGCAATAATATACAAGTTATAGTGACCAGGATTCTGTAGAAGGGTCTGGAACATTTTAATTAAAAATAAAACAAGTAAAAGTGACCGATTCTGGGAAGGGTCTGAGACATTTTCTAGATGTAAGGTGACAAGTTATAGTGACCAGGATTCAAAAGGGTCGGGATACAACTAGATGTATAATATAACAATTTTGTGACCGGGATTCTGGAAAAGGGTCTGGAGACTTTTCAAATTAATGAAACAATTATAGTGACCAGGATTCTGGAAAATAAGGGGTATGCCCCAAAAGGATTGTTGCGACAAATTGGTGCCAAACAAAAAGGAGCAAAAAAGTGATTCTGGAGGGTCGGTTTTGGGCCCATCTCTTTAAGGGAAAATTTCAAATGTAAAAATAAACAAGTTATAGTGCCCGGATTCTAGAAGGGTCTGGATACTTTTCTAGATGTAAGGTAACGGGATGGGGACCAGGTTCTGGAGAAGGGTCGGGATACTTTCAGATGAATAATAAACAAGTTATAGTGACCAGATTCGGGAAAAGGGGGTTTTTTGGTTTACAAGTCTAAAAACATGGAAACCCCAAAAAGAACTTTTTATGCTATTTTCATACATGAAAAAACTTTAGATTTAGTTCAATTTTTTTTGAACAAAAATTTTAAGCCACCCACAACTTACAACGTGATCTCAGGCGGGTGGTCCCTACGCTATTTTTACCTTTTATAGAGCCAAATTCGGGCCTCTCATTGGGTAAACCCCCGCCTCCATTTCCGAAGAAAAAAAAATAAAAAAAACACCAACCCTAAACTGCACCTTAAACAGCCTGTGAAAAGTGGTGGGGTGCAAAAAACCAAAATGGAGGCACCCCTTTCCTCCCCACCGATTAAAAACAATATAGCCAAATACAACGTATATTCTGCACAAAAAAACAATTTTGAAAAAACTCAATGTGAACCTGGGGGCCACTGGCAGGTGCGCATAAAATAACGCACACCATTACCAGGGCAAAACCCATGCAAAAAAGGGGGAAAAATACATGGAAAAACCCCCAAAATTTGGAGGTCGGTTTCCCAAAGAAGGCCTGAAATTTTCTCTATTGAGAGGTAAAAAATACGTAGGGGCCACCCACCTGAGATCACGTGTAAGTTCGGGGTGCTTAAGCATTTTTTGATCAAAAACATGTGAAATAAGAATCTCAAAGTTTTCTAATATATATAAATAGCATAAATGCTTCTTTTGGGGTTTCCATGAATTTTTACCCTTTTTTCAGTGGGTTTCCCCCAAGTATGTTGTGGGTGTATAAATTTTTAAACCGCAACCCGCCAGTTACCCAGGGTTCACATTGAGGTTTTTCAAAATGTTTTTTTTTTGCAGAACTATACTTTTTATTTGGCATATATTGTTTTTTTAAACTGTTGGGGGGGAAGGGGGGTCTCCATTTTGGTTTTCTGCACCCACCCACTTTTCACAGTTTTATAAAGTGCACTTGTAGGGTTGGGGGTTTTTTTTTATTTCTTTCTCTCTGGATAATGGGGGTCGGTTGACCCAAGAAGGCCGAATTTGCTCTACTGAAAAAGGGAAAGATAGCGTAGGACCACCCCACCAACACTTGTAAGTTCTGGGTGGGGTTAAACATTTTTTTATCAAAAACATTTTTAACTAGGAATCTCAAAGTTTTTTTTTTATGTGGATACAAATCTGGCTCAGGCACCACCTTTACCCTGGCTGTTTTCTTTTTGAGGTCTTCTTACAGGGCAGTGTAGACCAATACCCCCAATCGGCCAGGCACCACCTTTACCGGTTGGGTGTTCTTCGCAGGGCATACATACAGGGGAGGAGAGCCAATACCCCAAATCTAGCTCAGGGCACCACCTTAACCCTGGGCTGTTCTTCTGCAGGTCAACACACAAGGCAGTGTGAACAAATACCACAAGTTATGGCTCAGGCACCACCTTTACCCTGGCTGGCTGTTTTTCTTTAGGTCAACATACAGGGAGTGGGACCAATACCACAATCGGCTCAGGCACCACCTTTACCCTGGCTGTTCTTCTCGGTCATACATACAGGCAGTGTAGAGCCAATACCCCAAATCTGCTCTCACCACCTTTACCCTGCTGTTCTTCTGCAGGTCATACAACGGGGAGTGTGAGTCAATATCACAAGTCTAACTCAGGGACCCCCCTTTACCCCGTCTGGGTTTTTTCTTCAGGTCATACATACAGGCAGTGTAGAGCCCAAACCACAATCTGCTCAGGCACCACCTTTTCCCGGTCTGTTCCTCTGCAGGTCATACATACAGGGAGTGTAAGCCAATACCAAAAGTCTGGCCTCAGGCACCCCCTTTCCCCTGGTCTGTTCTTCTCTTTTCATACATCAGGCAGTGTGAGCCAATACCAAAAGTCTGGCTCAGCCCCACCTTACCCCTGGTCTGTTCTTCTGCGGGTCATACAACGGGGCAGTGTAGACCAATACCACAAGTCGGGCTAGGCTCCACCTTTACCCTGGTCGTACTTCTGCAGTCAACAAACAGGGCTTGTGACCCCAAAACCCCACAAGACGGCTCAGGCATACCTTTACCCGGGTCTGTCCTTCCAGTCATCTACAGGCACATGAAAGGGCCAATACCACAACCCCGGGCCAGGCACCCCCTTTTACCCTTTTTGGTTTTTCTGCGGGTCATACATACAGGGCAGTGTAGACCCAATACCACAAGTCGGCTCAGGCACCCCTTTTAAAACCCTGGTCGGGCTTTTTTCTTCTGCAGGTCATACATAAGGCGCAGTGTAGAGCCAATACCACAAGTCTGGCCAGGCACCACCTTTTAACCCGGGCTGGCCTGTTCTCTCAGGCATACATACAGGCCATGTATGCCAATACCAAAAGTCTGGCTCAGCATCCCCTTTACCCTGGTCGGCTTTTTTTCTCAGGCATACATACAGGCGTGTAACCCAAATACCACAAGTCTGGCCGGGCACCCCTTTACCCTTCGGCTGTTCTTCTGCAGTCAACATACGGGGCAGTGTAGAGTCAATACCACAAGTCTGGCTCAGGCACCCCCTTTACCCGGGTCTGTTCTTCTGCAGGTTATACTACGGGGGCAGTGTAAAGCCAATAAAAAGTCGGGCCAGGCACCCACCTTTACCCTGGTCGTTTCTTCTGCAGTCAATATACAGGGCAGTGTAGACCAATACCCAAAAAGTCTGTATAGATCGAGTTGTTTCACCAACACCTCTTGTATTTTCAACAAACCAAATCAGCCTGGACAACGACTTTAAAATTAAAAGTAAAAGTTTGTTTTTTTACAAATAAAAGAAGGAAGACCGTTTCGTGCTAAAAATGCACTTCATCGGGTTTCCATGTTTAAGCAGACAGGAATAACCCTTTTTAAATATTTTTGAAAACCCCCGCCAAGCTCTGCACGTGCTCAGCACATGTCAGCTACGCATTGTTTTTATCAGTTTAGATCTTTATAATACAAAAAAGCTCTCCCTACATCAAATAATTGAACTGTTTTGTTTTTTTCTCTACAAAAAAGATCGTTCTACCCCTTGCACACACAGTGCCGGGGTCCGTGGGGAGAGTTTTAGGCTATGTCCCCCCTCAGGGACAAAAAATGACCAAAAAAGAATTACTAAAAACTTCAGAAACTGAGTTTTCTTCCCCTCCTGTCAAAAGCAGCTGAAAAAACGGACGTTTTTTTGGTGCTTTTTTCTTTTTGGACTTTTTTGGGAGCGTTTTTTAAGCTTTTTTGGATTCTTTTGCTTGTTTTTTAAGGGATGACAAATTAACCATTGGTTTAAAACACACCCTACAGGGGGATTAACTTTTAAAATAGTCATTTCCCTTTTAGATTCACTGTACCATTTAGCCACTTGCCTTTGTGTGCGCTGCTGCGTGCTCCCTTTTTATTAAATCTTGCACCAGATTCTTGCACAAATCCACAAAAACCCCCAAAATTTTTCTTTCCCCACAGCAAGATAACCCGTATTTTGGCGTCAAAACCTAAAAGAAAAATTGTACGCCAAATTCCCCAAAAAAACCCTTATTTCCCAAAATACGTTTAAAAAAAAAAATTTTTAGTGTCAAAGCTACAGTTTATTAGCGCCAACATTTTTAAAGATATTTAATTTAAACCCTCAAACCGTCAAAAAACGATTTTTGGGCGCCCAAATCCGTAAAAAATTTTTTATTTGCATCAAAAGCTAGATCACTTTATTAGCGGCAAAATCAGTAAAAAAAATTATTTTAGTGTCAAAAAACGTAAAAAAACGGATTTTTGAGCCAAAATCCATAAAAAAATGTATTTTTGGCTTTTGGGGGCAGATAACGTTTTTGGCGCTAAATCTGAAAAAAATTATTTTAGGTAAAAAATCGTAAAAAAACGGGTTTTTTTTTCGCCAAAATCCTAAATAAACGTATTTATGGCGTCAGAACGAGATAACATTATTAGCGGCAAAAAACATAAAAAAAAATTTTTTAGTTCAAAAAAATAAAAAAAAGGGTTTTTCGAAAACCGTTAAAAAAATATTTTTTGGGGGTAAACGATATAACGTTATTAGCGCCCCAAAAACTGTAAAAAAATTATTTTAGTGCCAAAAAAGAAAAAAAAAACGTATTTTTGGCCAAAATCCGAAAAAAACGTATTTTTGGGTCAGGGGCGAGATAACGTTTTGGCCCCAAAAATCTGAAAAAAAAATTATTTTAGTGCCAAAAAAACGTAAAAAAAGGGATTCTTGCGCCAAAACCGTTAAAAAACGTTTTTTTGGGCGCAGCGGCGAGACAGCGTTTTTTAGTGCCAAAAATTGTAAAAAAAAAATTTTTATGCCAAAAAACGTAAAAACGGGATTTCGGGCCCCAAAAATCCGTAAAAAAAAAATTCTGGCGCCCAAACCCGTAAAAAACTTTTTTAACATCAGTAGCAAATAATTTTTATTCACCAAAATAGTTTTAGAAAAAGGAGTTAGCATAAAATCGTAAAAAAAACTGTTTCTGACCCCAAAAACTGTAAAAAACGTATTTTAGCGAAAAAAATATGAATTGCGCAAAAATCGTTAGGACCAAAGAAATTCTTTTGATTACAAAAGGTACAAAAAAGGACTCATCAGAAACTTGTAGCAATTTTTATAATAATAACCTTTGTTTCACCCACTTAGGGGGACTTTTTGGGTTTTTGGGGGGTTTCATTGAAAAATCGCGCAAAAAATGCCGCGGGAAAAAGCGCCAAAAAACGCCCAAAAAAACCTTGGCCTTTCCATAGACTCCTGAGTAAATTTTTTTGCTCGGCGTTTTTTTTTAGCATTTGCAAAATACGACCATGAAAAAAACCGAGAAAAAAAAAAGCTCAGTGGAGACAGCGGAGGGTTTTCAAAAAGAGTCTATGGGGGAGATTACAGTCTTTTTCAGCGTTTTTTTGAAAACAAAAAAAGCTGAAAAAACGGGGTTTTTCTTGAGGTAGACAGAGCCTTACATGAATGAAAACCCTTCTTTTCTTCCCTAGAGTTGTCAAGTGATGTCTATTCTAGCTAGCTCTTTCCTTTAACTGTTTGTTACTAAAGTTTTATCAAATTGTCAATTTACAAGTTGTTTTTTTTTAGTGTTAGAATAAACAAGAATTTTTTTAAAAAGCATATATCTTGTTGAACGTTCTATGCAGTTAGAAATAAATAAAATAATAAATAAATAAGTAATTATATATGTTTTGTTCATTCAGTTAGTTCATTTAAAACCAAATGGTTTTAGACATGAAAACTATAAATCCAAAACTTTCACGTTTTTACTAGTACCTCATATCTGATATTTATTGTTTCTGATACTAATCAATATTTTAAGAAAGGGATTTTTCAGCGCCATTTTTGGTCTCTGCTATAAGGCGTGAAACACTTTTAAAATTTGATATTTCATAGGGGAACATTACATAATTGAGCCAAGCGGGGGAACTACTAGAAGACCTTTTTCCCTCTAAATTGCAGATCGGACTCACAACCAAGAAATTGTCAATATTGATTATTAAGACCTTTTCTTTTATAAAACAAAAAATATTTTCATTGTTTAAAGAATTTAAAAAAAAAATGTTCTCTGAATCACAAATTTAATAGTGCGTGTTTTTAAAATGGTATATAAATGAAAAATTGGTGCCCCGGGGTTTGAGAACTAATCTTTTTACTTTCATTTTCCCCCCCTTAATGAATTCCAGAAAATTGTATAATTACTCAACATGTTTTATTTAAAAATTTCTTAAAGGATTGTCTTTCCCACAAGTTTCATAGGATGCATGAATGAAATACTCTCCACTTCCGGTTCAAATACTAATTGCAACAGCTCCTGTGCTGTATTCAAGCTGTGAATTTTAAATTTCTAATTACTCAGATTTGCTAGTACTTCTGAAACGTTAGCAGAAGGTTTTTTTTCTGATCCCTAAACAAAAAGCCCCCAAAACGTCCTGTTTTTACTTTAGATAAAAACAAGCTTTTTACTGTCCCGCGCCAGAGGGCCCCACCTGTTGAGAATCACTCACTGCTATCACATAAAAAACAGCAGGGGGGAGAGCGTACACAGGTCTGTTTCTGAGGGAACTGAAATAGCCAGGGAGGTGATTAATTCACTTGTATCTCCTTAAGGAAAAACAGAGGGAACAAAGCCAATATATTTGGAAAATGTCTTTATTTTGTGTTCCCTACAATTTGAAAGCTATTCTTTGTAGCGAGACAACCCCTTTAAGTTAATATATGAAAAAAAGAAATTCTATTGGGATTAAATTAAATAGTGAAATATAAATTATTATGAATCAGCTAATAGAATATAAACCTCATAAAGATTTTAAACAAATGGAACAGATTTTGAACTCTAAAATTAATAAATATGAGTCAGAACTTATAAATCGGAAAAAACACAAATTTCAAAGAGATAGAACAGATAAGAGAAATAATAAGGAAAACAATGCTGGAGACTCATTATCACCACATCCAAAACCATATAGGGAACAAAATACTACTAGACTTGGTCTAAATTATAAAACTCTTCCAAGCTTACCATCAGGGAGAAGAGAAACACAACAAAATAATATTCAGGTGTATACTTACACCAGCAAAAATATAAACAAAAACAAAAATATGAGTGTCTCCATTCCACCCAAAAAATTGCCAGCACTAACTTTGGAAAAAGAAAACAATCACGATAATGTAGATATAAATAAACAAACGACTAAGGATAATATAGATAAGAATGACAATTCAGAGCCATCTATTAGTCATTCTTATCCTTCCAATGCCTAAGTGGAACATGACACACAGTCGGTTCCAACGGGAATACCGCCTTCATTCGAAAATACTCCAATAAAACCTATTCTAATGTCTCCAGGTAGTACAGCTAAAGAGTTAAAGAGGATTAAGTGCTACCATAGAAAAATTAAAACAAGATCAAATAGTTCGTGAGCAAACCTCCCCCACATTTGCTCCAATTGTGTTACTCTCTAATTCTCCTGTATCCCCTCCTATTCCATGCACTTCTGAATTAAATTTTTCTACAACCCTTATTGATCTCGAGGCGCCTCATCTAGTAGATTTATCAATCCATAATCATTCCAGTTCAGACTCAGATCAGGCTGTAGTCCAACGCGATTTAGTTATTGTAGACAATACCCAGCCAGGTACCTCGGCTATTGTTCCTTTTTTAGGAAGAGGAACTATAAAACCTACAACCATACATACACCTCAATTAAAAACCAAACCAATCAACCATTATTTCAAACCAAACCGAAAACGAAAAATCACAGAAGAGGAGTTAGAGCAGGTACACACTCAAGAAATAGGATCATACAACAGCAACAAAAAAGGAAAACTAATAAACACGTAAAAACTGCAATTACTACCATTTTTAATCTTTCAAAATATGAACTGACTGACAAAGAAACGTCTTTATTAACCAAAGGCTTGTCCTACTGTCCTACAAAAAGCTCAGATCTTTTGAAACGTATATAGACTTTCAACAGTTTATACGCAAATTAACTTTGACTAGACATTTTCAAATAAAAAAACATAATGAAACTAATAAACCTACAAATGAACAACAATTATTACCCCTACGAGAGGGAAAGGTGGTTGAATTCCCCCCAAAATTGAAATTTTACCCCATTCAATCCCAGGGACATCTGATAAAATCTTTTTCAGACCAAGTAACAAAAGATCTTCGTCTTCTATTTGATAGCTCTAAATCCTCAAAAAAAAAGGAAAATAAGTACCAAAAAATTCTTAGCCCTGCAGAGAAATTATTCAAATCTTACTAAGAATGAAAAGGAAGCCCTAAAAACGCTGAAAAATAATCATGAGATAGTTATTAGAGGAGCAGACAAAGGGGGAGGAATAGTATATTAGATTATGAGTTTTATCATAATGAATCTCTAAAATCCTTTCAGATACAACAATATTACGAAGTACAAAACTGCAGATGCATTTTCTATAGCTGATAAAAAATTGTGTGATTTAATTCAAGATGCATTTTAAAAATGGGGTCATTACAAATGGAGGAAAAATCATTCTTAATAATCCCATTTCCAAAGAAACCTTTTTTTTTTAATCATATATCCAAGCTGCACAAGAGCACTACTCATCCTCCGGTAGACCAATAATTTCAGGAATAGGAAGTGCAACCAGAAATTTGTCTATGTATTTGGACTTATTTTTACAACCATATGTAAAAAATCTAAAGAGTTATCTAAGGGATTCGGATACTTTGATTGAATATCTGACAACTACACCATGTCAGGATCATTTTTTACTTATTCGCCTAGATGTTACAGCATTATATACTAAGATCGACCATATATTGGGTACGAAATGTACTGAACAATTTCTAAAAAAAGATTCAACCCTAACCGAAAACCAAATCTTGTTTCTTAAAAAAGCATTGGAGTTCATATTAAATAACAATTTGTTTATATATAACAATCAAACATATAAACAAGTAAAAGGCACAGCGATGGGGACCAGAATGGCCCTGTCTTATGCCAACCTTTTTCATGGGTTATTTGAAGGGAAATTCATATACCAAGTTCATATGGTTCACAAAATTCATATAAACGTTTCTTTGATGTTTTTATTCAAAATATGGGAGGCTCAAAAAAAATTTGGCATTAAACTTTTTTTTGACAATTTGAAAATACCACAGGGGGATAAAAATTCCCCCCAAGGATTTGGGGGCTAGAGATAGATTTTTTTTGACTTAAAAATAAAAAAAAAAACAAAATAGGTAAATCACTTACATTTAAAAAAAAAAAAATTTACTCCAATAGTCTCTTAGACTATTTTATTCACATCATTAAATGGAAAAACACTTTTCCCTTTGGCCAACTACGACGATTAGGAAAAACTGTACACTACACTGATTTTTTTCAACAAACAAAAATTATTACAATAGCGGAACAAAGCATTTTCCAAAAAGGACAATTTAACAGTCCTTTTTGAAAAAGGGAAAAAAAACAGAACTGAAGTAATTTTAAAAATTTCAAAATATTTTCCCAGTCTGATAACAAAAATAGTTTTGTCTCACACCCAAATTTGATTATTCTATCAAAAAAATTTGGCCCCATTTTTTTAAATGATCCTTTTCTAAAAAATCAAATTTTCCCTACTCCAGCCATAATTTTCCGTAGGCCACATCAGAAAAAAAAAATTATAGCCCCAATAATACTAACATAAAAAAAAAAAGGAGAAAACAAAAAAAACAAAAATAGGGTTTTTTTTAAATTTTCTAAAAAACAATGTTTAACTTTTTACTATTATTTTACATGAAAAATACTCATTCTGTTTTTTCAATTACAAAAGAAACATTCTCAATTAAATAAAATTCAATTGCAAAAACAAATGTAAAAATTTTTCTCTTAGAAAGCCCTGCAAAAAACAATATGTAGTCGAACTACACAACAATTAATAAAAAGAATGAAAAAAGCCATGTTTAAAATTTTAAAAAAAAATATCAATTACAAGTGTCCACCCTTAACCGAACCATAAAGCGATGAAAAATCCATTTTTTAACAAAAATAGATCAGGGACAGAACCTAAAATCAGATATGAGGTATAGTAAACGTGAAATGTTTTGGATTTTTAGGTTT
>JAODAL010047572.1:0-29787 GCA_025379985.1 Phyllomedusa bahiana
GTGGGCCCTGGAGGGGCTTGGCAGGTTTTCCGGGGGAGGGGGCTTGAGGAGCGGGGGTAGCGGCTTGGACAGGCAAGAGGGAGACACGGGGAACCCAAGCATGATTCCCCTGTGCCCAACCCAAAGTGGGGGTATGATCCTGTAGCCAAAAAGGGCCCAAAAAAGGTTTCCCCGAGGGGGAGCGAGGTAGGACTAAAAGTCGAAATTTCCCCTTTGTGAAGAGCCCCTATTTGCAAAAAAGGGGGGGACCCGTAGGAAGGGGGATAGCGTCCTTAAGGCATTCGCCACTGCCCGAGGAGACGAACATAGGTTTCAGAAGGGAGTCACGGAAGACAAACCGGGTTCCAAAGTTTTGGGGCTTTATGAAGTTTCCTGTGATCTAGTCAATAAAGGCGGTGGCTTGGAAGGTGCTGTCCGGAAAAAAAGCACCAATATATAGGGGCCCAGGGGGGTCAGACGGGAGAGGCCTTTGACCCCTAGGGTTGCTCTCCAAGGGAGCCCTAGGTGGGAAGTATCCCGGGCCCGGGAAAGCCCCAATGAAAGGCCAAACCACCAAATAGAAGCACGCTGTTAAGACGACGTGAGAACGTTCCTCCTGAGACAAGTGGGCTCTCTGACCTGCTGGGTTTTCCTCTTCAGAGCCTTTAAAGGAGGAAGAGGTGCCCGTGGAAGGGGGGGCCCAAGGGGGGGAAACGGGAGGGGAGGTTTTCCCGTTGTAGGCGGAGCTCTTGTTGCCTTTCGGGAAGCGAATATCCCCCGGGTGGCCAATGGATTAGATCACCAAGGCATGGTTGATCCCGAGGGCGAGCCGCCTTGATTCCCCCGGGGGCCCTTGCCAAAATGTCCCCACCAACGCCCCGTCGTTCCAGTCCAGCTCCAAAGCGAGAGTGCGAAACTGCACCCAACGGGGCCCCCCGTGGTTTCGCCCTGACGAGGGGGAGCACGGCGGGAGCCAAGAAATACGGCCTGGTTCCCCAAAGACTTGGGGGGAACCCTGGGGGAAGGTTTTTAGGTACGCTGTGGGTCCCCCCCGATCCATAGTGGCGTAGCCAAGCCCAAAGGCTTTCCAGAAAGAGGTGAAATGAAGGCCACCTTGGCTGCCGGGAGGGAATTGGGCCCCCTATTTCGAGGTGGATGGAGCACTGGGATAAAACCCAAAGGCATTTTTTGGGATCTCCCATGTAGCGTGGGGGGAAGTGGCAGATTGGGGAAAGGGCCCCCAAGGGGTTTTAGAGCAATGGATGCCGGAGAAAAGGGAAAATGCGGGTGCGGCGGCGGAACCCCGGTGGGGGCCCAGAGGGAAGTCCCCAGGTTCTGCTCTTTGGCCCGTTAAGTGGTTAAAGCTTTGGGACTCTGCTGGGCGCCCAGCGGGTAAAGATGCCCCCGGAGATCAGGAATGACCCCTGGGGAACCCAAAGGCCCAAGTCTTGACGTTCGGGGGATTTGGATCCGCGGGGGCCAACGAAAAGCGGGGAAAAGCTAACCCACCCGGGGGAAAGGGAATCAAAGGGCCCCCCGGTTTTCACCAGACCCCGCCGCAAAGGGGGAAATGGACTTGCTGCGGCGTGAGGCAAACGGGTTTCTTTTCCCCCTAAACCGTGACTTGCTTGCGATGGGGGCCGGGGTAAAGCGTGGTACAGGACAAAAATCCGGGGGCGTAGTCGGGACAAGAAAGGAAGGTCAGGGCGGGCACCAGGGTTCTGGGTCAGGGGGCAGGCAGACGGTAAGGGCGGGGCGGCAAACGGGCAAGGTAGGAAACAAAGGGGGGAAACTGGTACAGGGAAATTAAAGGACGGAACAGAAATTATCTCTAGACACTAGGTAACAAAACCAACAAAATGGCGGGGAATTATTGGGGGCGGATACCAAAAAATAAGAAAGCGCCCGACAATAACCAATTATGGGGAAAAGGCCCTTTAAATTTAGAGGGGGCCGGCGCGCGCGGGGCCTTAAGCGGGGGCCCAACGGAAACAGGGCCCGGGACGGGCCCAGGAGCGGCGTTCACCGGAGCGCGGCCGGGTAAGAAAAGGGGGGGCACCGGGGCCAGCAGGGGGGCCCCCCCGGCGGACCCCCTGCGAGCAGGGAGATGGTCGCGGGGGGCAGCGGGGGCCCGCGCCCCCCTGACAGCCCCCCCCCCCCTTAGGTCTCCCCCTTTTTTTTTGGGAAACTAGAGAGGGGGGTCAGGAGACAGGTTGGCCCCCGGGTTTTCCCACGACCCCCTCCCCCGGCCCAAACCCCCCTTCCCAGTCAATGAGAAAAAAACCCGTTTCCCCCCTCACTGTTTTTTGCGCCAACACCTCCTTGACCTCGAAAAATTTTCAGATTTGGGGCCAAACAGGAGAAGGCAAAGACAACCAGGGGGAGAAGCTTTCGCACCACCGGTTAAAGGGAGGGAGACATGGAAGAGTTGGGGATGGCGGGGTAGGAGGAAGGGGGGAGTTGTAGGACCCCGGGGTTTAAACTTGCAGTACCTAAAAGGGGCCCCCACTTTTTTGGGGACCTAATTTTGTAGCTAGGCCCCCAAAAAGCAAAATATATTTGTGGAACCCAAAAAACCTTATCGCAGGCTCAAATAAGGGCAAAGGGCCCTAGGGTATCGGTCAGTCTGGATTTTAGTGCAGCGAACCCCCCGAAACGGGGCCCTTTTGTGTGAGCTCCCAAGACCCTTGATGCCCCTTTATTTGGGCATCCAGGGCCCGGGCAATGACAAGGAAACAAGGGGGAGGGGGGGGCGGGGTTTGAAACCCCAAAACCCAAGGGAAAAAAAAAGGGGGGGGCCCCCCCGGGGAAATCCCGAATCTAAAGAGTTTAAAGAAAACTCTGCCGGGGAAGAAGAAAGCCCAATTTACCCCTGCCGGGGCGGAAAAAAGGTCCGCGGTTTAGGTCCCCAGTACCTGGTTAACCCTCTTTACTGCCCTTCTTTTTTGAGGGGGGTTTAAGCGGAAGAAAAAGTCAAAGCAAAACCTGAAATTTGGCCCACAAAAAGCCCCCAAAATTTTGAAAAAAACGGTCCCCTGTCAGGGGACAAGGTGTAAGGGGGAAGCCCAGCAGACAAAAAAACGTACTAAAAAATTTTTTTTGGGGCCACCCTAAAGGAGCGAGGGAACCCGGGAAAGTGGGCCCAAAGTGACCATTGGGGAAAAAAAGGGTGGGTAAACCCCCGGGATGCCCCCCCTTTTTTTGGTTTTTCCAGAAAAAGGTTTGGGGGGGTCGGGAATAAAGGGGCCATGGCTACAGGGGTTTCCATTTTTTTGGGGGGCACATGAAGGCTAAAAAAACCCCCCGGGGGTTTGGGACGGGGGGAACCTTTTTCCCGGGCAAAAGGGGGTGCGGGCTAAAACCCAAAGTCCCTGACATCCTGGGGAAAAGAGTGGGCCCAAACCAAAACCCGGGGGGAAACATTGTTGCGACCTAGGGAAATTTCCCGGGGGGTGCCCAGCCGACGAAAAAGGGTGTCCCCCCCCAATTGACTCTAGGGCGAAAGGGCGGGGCCGGGCACTTACGTTTTCCCCGGGGGGTATGCTTTTGGGGAAAACCGGGGGGGCGGCCGTGCGAGTCGCTCGGGGGGGACAATGTTTTGGGGGGGAGGCTCGAGGCCCCCCCGAAACCGGGGAAACGAGAGAGGGGCGTCTGCCCTGACTTTTTTCTGGGCCGGCCGAAAATGTAGATGGAATTCAAAACCCCCCAAAAAAATGTGACCCCGGGGCCTCCCGGGGGGTTTCAGGCGTTGAGCCGACTGAAAGATACAGGAGGTTCTTGTGGTCTGGGGAAGATATCAATAGGGGGGTGAGCCCCCCAGCAGGTGACCCCCTTCTTCAAAGAGCCGGGTTTTAAAGGCCCAAAGTAATTCTCGTTCACCTTTTGTTTTAATTCTTCTCGGCAGGGGAAAATTGTTTTGGAGAAATACCCACAGGTACAATTTTAAAACCAAAGCGGATCTCTGCAGAAGGACAGCCCCGGGCCGACTGAAGAGGCATTACTTCCAAATAAACGGGGCGGTTAGGGTTGGGCGAGCCCAGGCCCGGGAAAGCCGATGAAAATGCGTTTGAGCCTTTGAAGGCTTTCTTGAGCTTCGGGGGGCCGGGGGATTTGGGATTGGCGTTCTTCCGAGTTGGGGGGGGCCAAAACCAAGGGAGCCACAAGTGTAAAAAAGTGGGGAATAAATTGTCTTTTAATACTTAGAAACCCCAAAAAACGAGGAAGGGGCCCGGGAAAAGGGGCCCCCGGTTGGGGCCTTTTGAAAACCCCCGCGGGGTTTGGGAAGGGTCCATCAGGACCCCTATCTGAAATGATGCCCCCCCCTAGGAAGGGTAACTGGTACGTTAAAACCCGGGCCCACTTCTGGGGTTTTGGCAAAGAGCTGATGAGTGCGGAGTCGCCGGGGACCGGGCGGATGGGGTGGCGATGAGTCTCGAGGTCTGGGGAGAAAAAATGAGGTTATGGGTCCAAGTAGACTTTTAAAACGGGACTTAAAAATTGGGGCCTGAAGATTTCTTTGACAAAGTTCTAAAAATTACTGGGGGGGTTTTTGGGCAGAGAGGGAAAGACATAAAAAAATCCCTTAAAATGGCCGCCCCCGGGAAATTAAATGCCTTTTTCCCCAACTCATCCCCTTTCCCCTTAATGCGGTTTAAAATTTTTGGGCCCCACGAAGTTTCCAGTTTGGGAAAATATTTTCCCCCCAAACGCAGGCGGTCAAAGGGTCGGAGATAAAGGGGCAAGGGGTACCTTTTTTTTTATGGAAAATTTTTATTCAACCCCCCGATAATCGATACGGGCCCGGGGGGCCCCCCTTTTTTTTTCTCCACAAAGAAAACCCGGGCCTTCCCACCCGGAGATGGGGACTTACGGATGAATCCTTTGCGGGGGGTTCCCCTTGTGAAACCAGACATCGCCTTAGCCCTCCGGGACGGAGAGGGGGAAAACCCCGGGCCCTAGGGGGAGGGATACAGCCAGATTCCCGGCCCAAGGGGCCCAATAAAAGGCCGGTGGGGAGGAAGGTTTAGCCTGACCCCCCGAAAAGACATCGGGCAAAGCCCCCGAAAGGGCGAAAGGTAAAAACCGGAGGAGGTTTGGGGCGGGGTTTTCCCGGGAGGGGGTTGAGGAGCGAGAAAGGGGTTTTGGAAAAGGCAACGGGGGGGCACGGGGAAACCCCCAAACGAAATTGATTTCCCCCCTGGCTCCAATCCAAAGTCGGGGTATGATCCTGTACCCAAAGGGAAGGCCCAAAAGGTTTCTCCGAGGAGGACGAGGTAGGACAAAAGTCGAAAAGGTTCCTTGTGAAGACCCCCAATTTCCCAAAAAAAGGGGAGCCTTAGGGAAGGGGAAAGGGGGCCCCTTTAAGGCTTTGCCATTGACCGAGGAGACAACATGGGTTTCAGAAACGGATTAAAGGAAGACAAACCTGGTCCACAATTTTGTGGCTTATGAATTTTTCCGCTGATCCTGGGGCAATAAAGGCGGGGGTTTGGGAAAGGGTTCTGTCCGGAGAAAGCCCCAATATATAGGGGCATGGCCCAGACGGGTAGGGCCGTTCTGCCCACCTAGGGTTGCCTTTTCCAAGACCAAGGTGCGGAAGTACCCCCGGGCGCACCGGACAGCCCCCCAAATGAAAGGGCCCAGAACCCCACAATAAAGCACAGCTGCTTAAAAAAGGGGAAGCTGGAACTTTCCCTCCTGAGACAAGGGGCCCCTCTCAAACCTCCCATGGGTTTTCCCTCTTCAGAGCCCCTTTTTGAAGGGGGAAAAGAGGTGACCGCTGGAAAGGTGGACCCAAAAGGGGGGGAAACGGCGAGGAGGGAGGTTTTTCCCGTTGTAGGCGGAGCTCTTTTTGGGCCTTTTTCCCCCGGCGAAGCGAATATCCCACCGGGTGGCCAAATGGATTAAATTTCACCCAAGGGAAAGGGGTTTGACCCCGAGGGGCGAGCTCGCCTTGTTTTGGGCCCCAGGGGCCCCTTCCCAAAAAAATTGTCGCCCCCCAAAACGTTCGTCGTTCCCCCCAGCTCCAAAGGGGGGAGTGCAAAAACTGCACTGAATACTACCGATGGGGTTTCCCCCGACGTAGGCGGAGCAGCGCTGAAACCCAAGCCCGAAGAAGAAAGGGCCCTGGTTCCCCCCAAAGATTTGTGGGAAAACCCCTGGAAAAAATTTTGGGAGGTACGCTTTTCATGGACCCCCTCGACCCCCAAAGTGGCTTTAGCCCATCCCCAAGGCTTCCCCAGACAAAGGCTGAAAATTAAAGGGGCCCCCTTTGGCTGGGCTGGGTTGGGAATTGGTCCCCCCATCATTTTCGGGGGTGGATGGGCCCCTGGCTGATGAACCCCCCGGCATTTCTTGGGTTCCCCTTTCGTAGCGTGGGGGGGAGGGGCCCGGGAATTCAGGGAAGGCCCCGAAGCAGGTAAGCAATGGATCCCCGGAGCAACGGTTTGCAGGTGCGGCGGGGGCCCGGTGGACAAAAGAGCCCGCCAGGTTCTGCATCAGGCCGTAAGCGGGTTTGATGCTTTTGACTTCAGCGGCGACAGCTGTAGAGTGTCCCCGGAGTTTCAGGCAGAGGACCCGGGGGAAATCCAGGGCCAGCCCTGTACTGTGACGGGGGATTGGATCCGCTGGGCCAACGCAAGCAGTGATAGCTAAGCCACCCCCGGGAAAGGGAATCTAAGTAGCCCCCGGTTTTCCCCCAGACCCCCGCCGCAAAGCGGGAGGGACTTCTGCGGCGTGGGCTACCGGTCGTTCCCCCCCTGACGGATTTGCTTGCGATGGGGGGCCGGGGTTCAGCGGGTCCCCGAAAAAGTTAATCCGGGGGCGTGTGGGGGCCCAAGCAGAAGGTCAGGGCGGGCCCGCAGGGGTTTCGGGGTCAGCCCCCAGGCAAAAACGGTCGGGGCAGGGGGGAAAAACGGGCAAGGTAAAGGAAAATGAAAAGCAGGCGGACTGGTACCCCGGGTTTAATTCAGGGGGAACAGAAAATACTTCTAGACACTAGGTAAGAAACACCAAAGGGGGGGATTTGGGCGGGAAGTATTGGGGGGGGGATACCTTAAATAGAATCGGGCGCCCGACAAAAACCCCAAATTTGGGGGACACTGGCCCTTTAAATTTAGAAAAACCCGGGCGGCGGCCCCTTAAGCGGCGGCCACCCCCGCAGGGCGGCCGGGACAGGCAGGGCGGCGTTCACCGGAGCGGGGGCCGGGTAAAGAGGCGGCACCAAACCACAGGGGGGGCCCCCGCCCCGGGAAACCCCCCTGCGAGCAGGGGGGATGGTCGCGGGGGGCAGGGGAACCCCGCGCCCCCCGGACAGTCCCCCCCCCCCCCCCCTTGGGTCCCCCCCTCTTTTTTAAAAACCCTAGAGGGGGAAGGTCGGAGACGGGTTGGGCCTCCGGTTCCCAGGGACCGCCCCCCGGGGCCCAAAAACCCCCTTTCCGGCAATGAGAAAAAACCCCGCTTCCCCTCACTTTTTTCTGCGCCCCCACCTCCTTGACCTGAAGATGTTACAATTTGGGCCCCACGGGAGAAGGCAGACAGGACCAGGGGGAAAGCGATTCAGAAACCACCGGTTTAAAGGGGGGGAGCCCGGGAAGGATTTCCCGGGATCGCAGGGTAGGAGGCGGGGCGGAGCTTGTGGGGACCCCGGGTTTTTAGACGTTGCAGTCCCCCTAAGGGGCCCCACTTTTTGGGACCTAATTTGGTAGCTGGCCCCCCTAAAGCGAATATATTTGCTGGATAGCCAAAACCTTATCGCCAGGCTCAAATAAGGGGAAAAAGGGCCTACGGTTATCTGTCATCGGGACTTAGTGCGAGCAGAAGCCCTAACAGGGCCCTTTTCGTGGGGACTGCCAAAAGAAACCTTTATGTCCTTTTTTGGGGATCCACGGCAGGGCAAAGACAGAGGGGGGCAAGAAGGGGGGGGCGGGCGGGGGTGTAACCCAAACACGGCAAAAAAGGGGGAAAGGCCCCCCCGGGTCCCGAATCTAAAGATTATAAAAAAAAAATTGCCCAGGAAGAAATCAAAACCCAAATTTTCCTCTGGGTGGACACAAAGTCCCAGGTGGTACCCCCTTTCCTGGTTAACCCTCTTTTTCTCCCGTTCTTTGAGGGGTTATGCGGATGAGAAAATCAAAACGAACCTGCAATTGACCCAAACAAAGCCCCAAAATTTTGCAATGAATGGGCTCCCCCCGTCAAGACAATGTGTAAAGGGAGACCCTGCAACGAAAAACGTGGGCGAAAAAATATTGGGCCATTTGAGGACAGAGGGTAACCCGGCAGTGGGACAAATTGGGGCCATTGTGGAAAAACGGTCGGTTCCCCGACCCAGAAAGAAAGTGTTTCCAGAAGAGGATGGGAGGGCAATAATTTAAGCCATGGGTACATGGGTCCAGGGTTTTTTTCCCGGGACGGGAGAGGCTGGGAAAAAGGGCCCCCGGGTTTGAGACGAGGGACCTAAATTTCCCGGGGACAGGAGGGTGCAGGCTAGAACAAAGTCCCCGGGCATCCCGAGCAAAAAGTAGGCCCCCAGTAACCCGCGGGGGATCAGTTTTTGCGACCTATGGACTCCTGGGTGCCCAGCCGAAAGAGAAGCGTGTCCCCCCCTTCAAACTCTAGGGGTTTCAAGGCAGGCCCCCACAAAGTCCTTTCCCGGGGGGGAGGGGGTTTGGGTTGGGGAAACCACGGGGGGGGGCCGTGACGTTCGCTCAGGGGGGACCAAAGTGTGGGGGGGGAGGCTCGAGGCCCCCCGTTCCGAGGAACGAGAAGAGCGTCCCCGCCCCGACTTTTTCCCCGGCCCGGGCCCAAAAGTAATTTGGAAGTCAAAACGGCCCAAAAAAAAGTGACCACCTTTGGGCCCGCCGGGGGTTCAGGCGTTGGCCGACTGCCGATACAGGAGGGGTTTTTGTGGTCTGTTGGGGATATCAAAAAAGGTGGTGGCCCCCTCCCAGGGAGGTGACGCCATTCTTTTAAACCAGCTTTTTGGCCAGTAATTCTCGAAACACCTATGGTAAAAAATTTTTTCGGAGGGGAGAAAGTTTTGGAGAAATACCCACAGGTACGAATTACCAAAGCGGGGTCTCTGCAAAGGACAGCGCCGGGCGCCCCTGAAGAGGCCCTCTACTTCCAGAATAAACGGACGGTTAGGGGTTTGGGGGAGACAGGACCGGGGCCGATGCAAATGCAGTTTTTTACCGGTTGAAGGCTTTTTGAGCTTCTGGGGGCCAAAGGGCCTTGGGATTTTGGCCTTTTTCCGAGTTTGAGCCACCAAGGGAAACCACAAGGGTAAGGGGAAGTGGGGAATAAAATTTTCTGTAATTTAATTTGCAAACCCCCAAAAAAAAGAAAGAATGGCCCGGAGGGCCCAAAACCCGGGGGGCCATTTGCAACACCGCGGGGAGTTGGGAAAGGGGCCCCTTTTGGGGAAACCCCCCTCTTAAATGATGTCCCCCAGGAAAAGGGGAAGTGGGACGTTCAAACAGGCACTTCCTTTGGGGGTTTGGGGAAAGAAACTGAGAGTGCGGGGTCGCCCCCGAGGACCTGGGGGGACGTGGTGGCGATGAGTCTGAGGTCTGGGGGAGAAGATGAAAGGGTACGTCCAAGGGAGACGATTAAAAACCCGGGCGTAGAAATAAAGGGCCTGAAAAATTTCATTGGGCAAAGTTTTGGAAAATACTGCCCGGGGGGGTTTTTCAGAGACCGAAAGGCAAAAAGAAATACTCGAAATGGGCCCCCTCCCGGGTATTAAATGCCGTTTTCCCCTCATCGCCTTCCCTAAATTGGGTTAAAATTTTTGGCCCCCCCCCAAGATCCCGTTTAGAAAATATTTTTGCCCCCCGCAGGCGGGGAAAGAGTTCGGAGAAACAAAGGGGAACTGGGAGGGGTTTTTTTTATGGTAAATTTATTCAAAACCCCGATAATCATACAGGGCCCGGGGGGACCCTTTTTTTTTCTCCCCGAAAAGAAGCCCGGGTCCAAACCGGGGATGGGGTTTAAAAGGATGAATCCTTTGCCCGGGGGTTCTCCCTTTATGTACTCAAAATTCCCCCAGGGGCTCCGGGGGGAGAGGGGGTAAACCCGGCCTATGGAGGAGTACAGCCCAAAAATTTAGGGCAAAAGGGACAATCCCTAAGGCCCCGGGGTGGAGGAAGCGTTTCAGCCTGGGCTCCCCCGAAAAAAACTCGGCCCAAAATCCCCGTAAGGCGAAAGGGAGACCCGGAAAGGGGGGCTTGGGGAGCTTCCCCGGGGGGTGGCTTTGGGGGCGGGTGTAGCGGCTTGGAACCAACAAGAAAAGAACCGCGGGAAACCCCCAAAGCATGACTTCCCCTGTGCTCCAAAACCAAAGTCCGGGTAGATCCTGTAGCCTGGGAAAGGGCCCCAAAAAGGGTTTTCCAGAGGGAGCGAGGGAGGACTTAAAAATCGCAACGTTTTTCCCCTTTTAGAGCCCCATTTGCAAGAAGAGGGGAGCCGTACGGAAACGGGGTAGCGTCCTTTTAAGGGATTCGCCCCTGACCGAGGGGACGAACATAGGTTTCAGCAACGGGGGTCACAGGAAGACGAAACCGGTCCCCAAGTTTTTTGGCCCTTTTGAAGTTTTGCCCGATCCTGAACAATAAAAGGGGGGGTTGGGTTGGAAGGGGGCTGTCCCGGGGAAGGGACCAATATATACGGGGATGGTTTAGATGGGGAGAGGCCGTTTTGGGCACCTAGGGTTGCCTCTCCAAAAGAGCCCCAGGTGCGGGGAAATAAACCCGGGCCCCACCGGCAGCCCCAAAGAAATGGCCAGAACCCCCAAAATAGAAACACACCGCTTAAGACGACGCTGAGAAAAGTTCTCCGGGGGACAAGGTTTGGGCCCCTCCCCGACCTGCATAGGTTCCTCTTCAGAGGGGCCCTTGAAGGGGGAAGAGGTGACCGCTGGAAGGTGGGGGCCAAACGGGGGGGAAAAGGGGAGGACGGACGGTTTTCCCCTTGTAGGGGGGGGCTCTTTTTGCCTTTCGGCGAAGCGGAAAAATTTCCCCTCGGGGGGGCCAAATGGATTAGATCATCCAAGGCGCTGGTAGAATTCCCCAGCGGGGAGCTCGTCCCTTTATTCCCCCGAGAGGGGCCTTTTCCAAAATGTCGCCACCAACGCTTTTGCTTCCAGGGCCAGCTCCAAAGCGAGAAATGCGAAAACCTGCACCGAATACTGAGACGGGGGTTTCGCCCCGACTTTGGGGGGCAGCCCCTTTCGGCAAAACCCAAGAAGTACGGCCTGGTTCCTCAAAGACTGGGCGGGGAAAAAATGGAGGAAGGTTTTGGGGGTACGCTGTCAGGGATCCCCTCGTTTCCCCTAGGGCGTTTGGGCCCCGGGCCAAAGGGTTTCCCCGACAAAAGGTTTATAATGAAGGCCACCTTGGCTCCTCGGGGGGAATTTGGGGCCCCATCCCTTTCGGGTGGATGGAAACACTGGGTGATGAAAACCCCCGGCATTTCTTGGGATCTCCATCGTAAACGTGAGGGGAGTGGCAGATGCAGGGGAAAGGGCCCGAAGAGGTAGAGCAAGGGGTGCCGGAGCAAAAGGATGCAGGGGCGGCGGCGGGGGAGCCGGGGGTGGGGGGACGAGTCGCCAGGTTTTGCATCATGGCCCCTAAGCTGGTTTATGCGTTGACTTGTGGGCGACAGCTGTAGAGATGTCCCCGGGGATAGGGAGAGGGACCCCCCGGGGGAAACCCTTTGGGCCCTTTGTACGTTTAAAGGGGGGGGGTGGTCCGCTGGGGCCCAAAGCAAGCAGGGGATAGCTAAGGGCCCGGGCCCGGGAACGGAATTAAGTAAACCCCCCCGGGTTTTCACCGAGGCCCCCGCAAAGCGGGATGGGCTTGCTTTCGGCGTGAGGCTACCAGGTCCCTTACCCCTGACGTTTACTTGCTTTTGGGTGGCGGCCCCGGGGGACAGGTGGGACAGAGACGTAATCCGGGGGGGAAGTCCGGGGACAAAGAAATGGTCAAGGGGAGGCCGCAGAGGTTCGGGGTCAGAGGGAGGCAGACGGTCAGGGCGGCGGGCAAACAGGCAAGGTCAGGAAAAAACGTAAGCAGGTCGGATGGTACACGGGTTAATCAGGACGGAAACAGCAATACTATCTAGACACTAGGTAAGCACACAAAAGGCTGGCAGGAAGTAGTGGGGGCGGATACCTTAAATAGAACCAGCGAACCACAATAACCCAATTATCTTTTTTGGGGACCACTGGACCTTTTAGAATTTAGAGAAGTCCGGATGCGCGCGCGCCTTAAGCGGGCGGCCAAGGCGCCCCCCCACGACAGGCATGGGACAGGAGGACGAGCGGCGTTCACGGATCACTGGAGCGCCGGGTAAGTGAGGCGACGCCCGAGCCTGAGAGGGGTGGAGCGGGCCCCGAGCCGGACCCCTGCGGTGCGGGGAGGGAGATGGTTGCGGGGGCAGCGGAGCCCGAGACCCCCGTGGACAGCTAATTAGTTGATGCAGATGTCTGGATATCTGGCTGTGAGGTGTGCTTGGGTGCCAAGCGAGCAACCAGGAAAGGCGGAGGGCTCTGTAGAGCCATCGGAAGCCACACAGCCACCCCGATGAAAGAAGCCGTGGGTTCATGGACGTATCTGCTATTTTCAACCCGCCCAGTTGTGGTGGGGTCCCTTGAAAAATAAGCTGGGTTAACTAAATATCCTCCTGCTGGGATACGCTGAATTTTTTTCAATCTGTGTACTATGGTGGGAAAATATAGGCATAGTCAAGAGTGAGATTCCCGCCAGCGCACTCAAGCGGGCATATGAAGCGTTTCCACACTGCTCATTGGCAATCAACGGCTTGCCTGTGTAATGCAGGGGAGGAGGGTCTCCAGGGGAATGAGACAATCTTTGGCCGTTCTCTCACACTCTGTTTAGGGGATGACAGCCCCCTCTAGATTAGCTCCAATTCTTCAGCCAACGCCACAAAGACTCCCCAGTAGCTTATTTGTTTCTTTTCACTCAAGCTCCTCTCTCTCCACTTGTTGCTGCTGAGTGTGAAAATAAGAGCTGTGAACGGGTGGAAGAATTTCCTTAGGCCGCATAATCCCTCCCAAAGCAGGGACTTTTCTTCCACCCTGTGGCCTCAGTATACTACTAGGCAACTCACACGTTTCAGGTGGAAAAACGTAGATCGGTATAAGAAAGATTCTGGGGCCATTCTAGGTTTGGAATTTGTTTTTTTTTTTGTATAAAATATACCAACAAAGAGGAAAAGCGGAGTAGGCCGCATTGTTTTGAATTTGCGTTTTGTTCAAACCTTTTGCAAAGAATAGAAACTGCAAGAGGAGAAAGTGGGAGGCAATGGATACAGCGGCGGTGCCGTGGAAGGCCTGTCAGAGCTGGCCCTGCAAAAGGTAGTTTGGGCAGGTGGGGATGGCGAGACTGTGTGATGTCACCGGTAGGGTTGTTCAAGGCTGTCTGCCTTGGTCGGATTTGAATCCTCGAGCCTGGTGTGAGACAGAGTTGCCATCCAGCCTAGTCAGGGAAGGCTGATAAGGCAGTTGAATGCAAAGACTTGGCCAATGTGGTAAGCTGGCTGGTGGGATTTCAAAGCTGGAATTGGTGGAGAGCAGGTGGGAATAATCCGTGGTGGAAAGAGAAGGAAAGGCAAAGAAAAGTATGAAACAGTATCAGGATTACCACCGAGATTTGAACGCGGTCCGCTGGATTCAGAGTCCACGTGTGCTTACCATTACACCAAGGATCCCTTCTTGGCTTGTTGGGTCACCCATGCTAGTCCACCGGTCCACCCTGTTTGAGAAGGTATGCAAGAGGGAACTTCTTTAGCAAGACGGGTGTCTACAGCTTCCTGTGGTGGACCAACCCGAGCGCAGTGAAAGAGTAGTGGGTGTTTGTGTGTATTTGCTGTTGTTAGGTGATAAATAAGATGTGCTTAAAGAATGGTGTGTTGTGTTGGCAGTTAGGGTTGATGCAGAAGGATGTAGCAGGTTTGGATAAGTATGTAGGAGAATGCATGTTAAACCATGGCATTGTGGCGTGAATCAGGAATGGAAACTGCTCTGACGGCACCTTCCATGTAAGTGCCTGGGATGGAGGCTTGATGGTTAGCCCTTTTAAGTAGGTGAGACCGGCTGTACTGCATAGCAGTTCCTCCTTAGTATAGTGAGGGAGTATCACCAACTGTCACGCTGGAGGACCGGGGTCCGATTCCCGACGGGGAGGAGGTAGTCTTCTTTTGCCGGTTATATTTCTTTTGTTGCCACTTAGAAAGTCAATGGAATGTGTTTTTCTATACACTAGGACACACTGATCACTGTTAGATTTGACTCACAGTCTAGAAAACCATGTGGATATTACCCAAACGGGCCTGAAGTTCAATCTATTTCTAGTTGCCCATGCTGGTGGAAAAGGTGGGCCGCTCTCGACTTCTTTGACAGCCGGACATCCGTTCAGCAACAGGTCGGAAGTCGTCTGATTAGACTCAAGATAGGCAACCCAGCTCATGTAGAATGGCGAGCGGTCTAAGGGCGTTGGACTTAGGCTCCAGTCTCTTCGGGGGCATGGGTTCGAATTCCCACGCTGCCAGTCAAAACCCCTTTTTGTCTCCCAATTGCTCGTCCAGATCCCTTCACCTGCCCACCATGATCAGCCCGCTTTATTGAACAACAGAATGGCCTGCATTCTGAGAAAGCCTCACAACACGAAGAGGTGTTCAGGACCAGCAGAATGGGTTGAACCAGAGTTTTGGTGTCAGCTACAGTACTGTTCGGTGAGGCATTATAATTTGCGGTGAGTAGATTGCCCCCCTTACATGAAAAGTTGGGGATGGCGACCCATAGGAGAGTGGTTACTCAGCCCTCATTAGCTCCAGGCCCACGGGCTCTCATGGTGTGTGGTAAGCCATATCCCACCCCTCTATACGGTATGAGCTAGGGACAGGACGGCTCTTCGTGTCTTCCCGTTGCTACCATAATCCTTTGTCCTTTCATCTCAAATTTGTCTCTGTGACTTCCAAGGAGAGGTGCAAAGAAGACTGACTTGAAAACCTATCTATGTTTAGCTCGTCCGCTGTAAAGCGCTGTGTAGTCTAGGCACCTTTTAAGGAGACGACAGGCTCCTAGTAGCTGCGAGAAGTAGGAAATGGCAATACGTGGGTGTTGCTAGGGTGCCAAGCGAGCAACAAGAAGAGCAGGAGGGCTCCTGTAGCAACGGAAACGGATGCCACACAGCCACCCCGATGATAGAAGGTGGGGTCAAGGACGTCTCTGGCTTTTCACCCGCCCAAGTTGTTGGTGGGGTCCCTTGAAATAATAAGATGTAACAATAAATATCCTCCTGCTGGGATATCGCTGATCACGCCTGTACTATGGTGTGAAATCTGGCAGTAAGAGTGAGATTTCACTACAGCGCAACCAAGGGGCAAATGAAGGTTTCCACACCTGCTCATGGCGGATCAAAAGGCATGCCAGTGTGCTAATGGCAGGGCAGGAGGGGTCCTCCAGGGATTTAGAGACAATCTTTGGCGCTGCTTCCACTCTGTTTAGGGGATGACAGTCCCCTCCTAGATTTGCTCCCAATTCTTCAGCCACGCCAACAAGATGACCCAGCTCGGTGAATTTGTTTTCCTTTTCGCTTATGATCTCTCTCTCACACCTTGTTGCTGCTGACGTGTAAAAATATTAGGAGCTGCTGAACGGGAGGAAGAATCCTTAGGCCGCACTACTCCCGAGCAGGGAACTTTTCCTCCGCACTGTGGTTCAGTACTACTAGGCCCACATCACCCAGTTCAGGTGGAACACGTAGATCGGTAGAAATATTCAGGGGGCCATTCTAGGTTTGGAAATTTGATTTTTTTGTTATAAAAAATACCAAAAAAGAGGAAAAGCGGGTGCGCATTGTTTTGAATTTGCGTTTTGTATCAAACCTTATGCACAGATGAAAACGTGTGAAGAGGAGAAAGTGGAGCAATGGTACAGCGGGTGCCGTGGAAGGCCCCTGTCAGAAGCTGGCCCTTAACAAATGGTAGCTTTGGGACAGGGTGGCGAGAGCTGTGATGCACGGTGATGGTTGTACAGGGTGTCTGCTTGGTGGATTTGAATCTCGAGCCTTGGTATGTGAGACAGAGTAGTTGCATTCCAGCTTGTCAGGAAGGGCTGGACTAAGCAGTTGAATGCAAAGCATGGCCCATGTGGTCGGCTTGGCATGGTGGGTTCCAAAGATGGAAATCCGGTGGAAGCTCGTTTGGGAATAATCCCTGGTGGAAAGAGAAAGGAAAGCAAAGAAAAGGTGATGAAAGAGTATCAGGTACCACTGCAGATTTGAACTCGGATTGATGGATTCAGAGTCAGAGTGCTAAAACATTACACCATGGAACCCTTGTGGATTGTTGGGTCACCCTGCTAGTCCACTCTGTCACCCTGTTTGGGAAGGTGCCCAGAGGGAACTTCTTAGCAAGATCGGGTGTCTCCAGGCTTCTGTGTAGTCGGCCATCCCTGAGAGCACGTGAAAAGAAGTAGTGGGTGTTTAGTGTGTATTTTGTGTTGTGAGGTGAAATTAAGGTATGAGGCCTTCAAGAATGGTGTGTTGTCGGTTGCGTTTGGGTTGAAGCAGAAGGATGTAGCAGGTTGATAAGAAGGTAGGAGAAAATGCATGGTTAACCATGCATGTGGCATGAATCAGGAAAGGAAACTGGGCTAGACGGGAAAGCAGTTTCCTGAAGTGCACGAGATGGAGGCTGCTTGCTGGTTAGCCCTTTAAGTAGGGGTAGAAACCGGCCTGTCTAGCATAAACAGTTCCGTGTGGTATAGTCGGTGAGTAATCCCCGCATGTCACGCGGGGAGTCTGGGTTAGATTCCCCGCCGGGTGGCTAGCCTTCTTTTGCCGTTTCTATTCATAGATGCACTTAGAATACGTCATATGAAATGTGTTTTCTTTTACAACTAGGGACACTCTGATCACTGTTCAGATTTGACTCAACAGTCTAGGGAAATCATGTGGACATAAACCCAAAAGGGCTGAAGTTCAATCATTTCTTGTAGTCCATTGCTGGGAAGTGGTCTGGGCGCTCTCAGCTTCTTTTGACAGCTGACCTCAGTTAGCACACAGGTCGGATAGTCGTCTGATAGACTAAAAGCCGGCCACACAGCCTCATGGTTAGCGTGGCCGTGCTCGGTCGATGGCGCTGGATTAAGGCTCCAGTCTCTTCAGGGGGGTGTTCGAATTCCCACTGCTGCCAGTCACAAACCCTTTTTTTCCTACTTGCTCTTCCAGATCCCTTCCCTTCCCACCATGATCAGGCCCTGGCTTTATTGAACAACAATGCGGCTGCATTCATGAGAAAGCTTTCCCCACCCCCACCCCCCCCCACAACACCAAAAGAGGTGTTTCAGGGACGGCCAGCATGGCGTGAACCAAGAGTTTTGGGTGTCAACCTACAGTTCTGTTCGGGAGGCATTTAATTTGCAGTGAGTAGATTGACCCCCGTGACATGAAAAAGTGGATGGGCCTAGGAGAGAGTGGTTACCTCAGCCCACCTTAGCTCCAGCCCCACGGCTCTCCTCGAGGTGTGGTAAGCCTTATTTCCACCCTCTATACGGTATGAAGATAGGGACTGGACGGCTCTTGCGCGATATTCCCGTTGCCACATTATCTTTGTCCTTTATCTCAAATTTGTCTCTGTGCTTCCAAGGAGAAAGTGAAAAGAGTATGAATTGAAAATCCGTCTCTATGTTTTAGCTGTCCGCTGTAAATAGCGCTGTGAGTCTGGCACTTTTAAGGAGACGACAGCTCCTTAGTTAGCTGGAGAAGTCAGGAAACGGCTGTGGGTGTGCTTGGGTGCAATCGAGCAACCAGAAGGCCGGAGGGCTCTGTTGCAAGGGAAAAGGGAGCCACACAGCACCCCGATGAATGAAGCCGCTGGGGTTCCAAGGACGTCTCTGCTTTTGACCCCGCCCCAGTTGTTGGTGGCGTGGGGTCCCTTGAAATATGCTGATAACGAATATCTCCTGCTGGGATTCATCGTGATCAGCTGTACTATGGTGGGGAAATCTGGGCAGTAAAGAGTGTGATTTCCTGCAGCGCCACCAAGGGGCAAATGAAGGTTCCACAACTGTCATGTGCGATCAAACGGCTTTGCCTGTGTAATGCAGGGCAGGAGGGGTCCTCCAGGGATAGAGCAATCTTTTGGCGCTGCTCTCCACTCTGTTTAGGGGATGACTGCTCCCCTCTAGATTAGCTCCCAATTCCTTCAGCCACGCAAGCAAGCTCCCCAGCTCGGCTGAATTTGTTTCTTTTAGCTCAAGCTCTCTCTCTCACTGTTGACTGCTGAGTGTGAAAATAGGAGTGCTGAACGGGAGATAAATTCCTTAGGCCGGACTACCTCCCAAGCAGGACTTTTCCTCCGCCCTGTGCCTCAGTAATACTAGGCAACACCGTTTCAGGTGGAACACGTAGATCGTAGAAATATTCCTGGGGCCCATTCTAGGTTTGGAAATTTGTTTTTTTTTGTATAAAAAAAACCAAAAAAGAGGAAAAGCGGGGGTAGGCCGCATTGTTTTGAATTTGCGTTTTGTTCAAACCTTTTGCAAGAATTGAAACGTGAAGTGAGGAAGAGTGGGAGGCTATGGTTACAGGGTGCCGTGGGAAGGCCTGTCAGAGATGGCCTTACTCAATTGGTAAGCTATGGCAGGTGTGCGAGCTGTGATGCACCAGTGAGGTTGTCTGGCTGGTCTGCTTGGTGGGATTTGAATCCTCGAAGCATGGTTGTGAGCAGGAGTTGCCATCCACTTGTCAGGAAAGGGAGACTAAGGCAGTTGAATTGCAAAAGACATGGCCCATGTGGTCAGCTGGCATGGGTGGGATTCCAGATGGAATCCGGTGGGAAGCAGGTGGAATAATCCCGTGGTGGAAAGAGAAAGGAAAGCAAAGAAAAAGTATGAAAAGTATCGTTCCCACGAGATTGAACTCGGATCGCTGGATTACAGAGTCTAGAGTGCTCAACCATTACTACCATGGAACCCATTCTTGGCTTGTTGGGTCACACCTTGCAGTCCACCCTGTCACGCTGGTTTGGGTAAGGTGCCAGAGGGAACTTATATAGCAAGAGGGTGTCTCCAGACTTCTGTAGGTCGGCAAACCCCGAGCCGCAGTGAAAGAGTAGTGGGTGTTTGTGTGTATTTTGCCCATGTTGGGTTAGGGTGTAATAAGTGTGCCTAAGAATGGTGTGTCTGTGTTGGCGTTTCGGTTGATGCAGGAAGGATGTAGCGGTTTGATAAGAAGGTAGGAGAAATGCATGTTAAACCATGGCATGTGGCGTGGACTCAGGAAAAGGAAACTGTGCTAGACGGCAACCTTCCCTGTAAGTTGCCCTGAGATGGAGGCTTGCAGGTTAGCCCTTTAAGTAGGTGAGACACCGGCTGTGTTGCCATAGCCAGTTCATCGTTTAGTATTAGTGGTGGAGTATCCCGCCTGTCACATGGGAGGACCGGGGCTTGTTTTTTCCCCCGACGGGGAGGCAAGATTTCTTTTGCCAGTCTATTATAGTTGCACTTTAGAAACATCATGGATTTGTTTTCTCAATACACCTAGACCACTCCGCTCACTGTTCAGATTTGAACTCACAGTCTAGTAAAACCATGTGGATATATCCCAAAGAGGCTGAAGTTCAATCATTTCTTGTAGCCCCATGCTGGGAACATGGTTGGGCGCTCTCAGCTTTCTTTTGACAGCCGCCTCCGTTAGAACACAGGTCGGAGTCATATGATAGACTCAAGCCAGCTACCCAGCATAATGGTTTGCGTGGGCCCGAGCGGTCTAAGGCGCGGATTAAGGCTCCAAGTCCTCTTCGGTGGCGTGGATACGAATCCCACCGCTGCCAGTCACAACACCGCCTTTTGTCTCACTTGCCTACTTCCAGATCCGTCACCCTAATCCCTCCCATGAGGTCAGCCCGCTTTTATTGAACAACAATGGCTCACTGCATTCACTGAGGAAACTCACAAACACGAAAGAGGTGTTTCAGACCGCAGCATGGGTGAAACAAGAGTGAGTTTTGGTGTCACTACAGTCCGGTTCGGTGAGGTTTAATTTGCCGGTGGTAAGATTGACCCCCTGTGACATGAAAAGTTGGATGGCGCCCTAGGAGAGTGGATACTCAGGCCAACCTGAGCTCCAGCCCCAAGGCTTTCCTGGTGTGTGGTAGCCACCATACCTTCACTCTATACGGTATGAGATGGGACACGACGGCTCTTGCGCGCTGCTCTTCCCGTTTGCCACCATAATCCTAGTCCTTTCCATCTCAAATTTGTCTCTGTGCTTCCAAGGTGAAGGTAAAAAGAGATCTGACTTGAAACCTTCTCTATGGTATTAGCTGTCCACTGTAAAGCGCTTTGTTGTCATGGCACTTTAGGAGACGGCACAGGCTCCTTAGTAGTGAGAAGTCAGGAAACGGCGACTGTGAGTGTGCTTGGATGCCAATGCGAGCATCAGAAGCGGAGGGCTCTGTAGTGCAACGGTAACGGAGCCAGCCAAACAGCCACCCGATTTTAAAAGAAGCCGTGGGTTCAAGGACGTCTATGCTTTTCACCGCCCCAGTTGTTGGTGGGGTCCTGTGAAAAATAAGCTGGTAACTAATTATCCTCCTGCTGGATTTCGCTGATCAGCTTGTTTCTATGGTGGGAAATCTAGGCAGTACAAGAAGTGCGATTTCACTGCAAGCCGCACATCCAAGGGGCAAATGAAGGTTTCCTACACTGCTCATGGAGATTCAACGGCTTGGCCTGTGTAATGACAGGGCAGGGAGGGGTCCTCCATGGAAAGAGACAATCTTTGGCGCTGCTCTCACTCTGTTTAGGGGATGACCATTCCCCTCTAGATTAGCTCCCAATTCCTTCAGCCAGCCACAAGTCTCACCAGCTGGCTGAATTTGTTTCTTTTCGCTCAAGCTCTCGCTCTCATTTGTATGCTGCTGAGTGTGAAAATTAGGAGATGATGAACGGGAGAAGAAAGAATCCTTAGGCAGCACTACCTCCCAAGCAGGACTTTTCCTCCGCCCTGTGGCTCAGTACTACTAGGCACTCACGGTTTAAGTGGAACACGTTGATCGGTAGTTAATATTTGGGCCATTTAGGTTTGGAAATTTGTTTTTTTTTGTATAAAAAATACCAAAAAAGAGGAAAAAGCGGGTATTCGCATTGTTTTTTAATTTGCGTTTTGTTCTAACCTTTTGCAAGAATTGAAAAGTGAAGTGGAGGAGGAACAGTGGGAGGCAATGGTACAGCGGGTGCCGTTAGAAGGCCTGTCATGAGTCTGGGCCTGCAAAAGATAGCAATGCACGGTGGCGAGCTTGTGAGGCGCCGGTGAGGTTGTCAGGCAGTCGCTTGGTGGATTTGAAATCCTCAGCCTGGTGTGGACACGAGCTTGCCATCCTAGCTTTCAGGGAAGGGCTGGACTAAGGCAGTTGAATGCAAAGACTTGGCCAATGTGGTCGGCTGGCATGGTGGGATTCCAAAGCTGAAATATGGTGGAAGCAGGTGGAATAATTCCGTGGTGGAAAGAGAAAGGAAAGCAAAGAAAAGGTCATGAAAAGATCACGGGTCCCCCACGAGATTTTGAACTTCAGATCATAGATTCAGAGTCCAGTGTGCTAAACTATTACACCATGGAACCCTTCTTGGCTTGTTGGTCACCTGCTAATACCACCTGTCACCCTGTTCACCCTGTTTGGGAAGGTTGCCTGCGGGAATTCTATAGCACGAAGGTGTTCCAGGTTCTTCGTGGGGCGGCCACCCGTGCACAGTGAAAGAGTAGTGGGTGTTTGTGTGTATTTGGCCTGTTGTTAGGGTGAAATATGGTGTTCCTTATTTATGGTGTGTTGTGTTGGCGTTTTGGTTGATGCAGAGGATGGAGTAGGTTTAATAAGAAGGTAGAGAAATGCATGTTAACATGGCTTGTGGCGGTGAATCAAGTTGAAAGGAAACTGGCTAGAACGGCACCTTCCCTATAAGTGATGAGATGGAGGTATGCTGGTTAGCCCTTTAAGTGGTGTAGAACCGGTCTGGGCAGCCATAGCAGGTTAATTGTTAGTATAGTGGTGGTATCACACTGTTTTTCACGCAGGAGGACCGGGGTTCGATTCCCGCGACGGGAGAGGCTTAGCATCCTTTTGCCGTTCTATTCATAGTTGCACTTAGAAAACCTCAATGGAATGTATTTTCTATACACCTAGACACTCTGCTCACTGTTCAGATTGACTCAAGTCTAGAAAACCATGTGGGATATCCCAAAGGGATGAAGTTCAATCATTTCTCTGTGCCAATGCTGTTGAAATAGTTGGGCGCTATCAGCTTCTTTTGACAGCCCGTACCTCCGTTAGCACACAGTGTCGGACGTCGTCTGATAGGACTCAAGCGGCCACCCAGCCTCATGGAGCATGGCTGAGCGGTCTAAGGTGCTGTGGAGATTAAGCTCCAGTCTCTTCGGGAGCATGGGTATCGAAATCCACCGCTGCCTACTTGTCACAACCCTTTTTGTCTCACTTCGCTCTTCCTGATCCCCTTCACCTTCCCCACCATGATTCAGCCGACTTTTTTGAACAACAAGGGGTGACATTAATGAGGAAGCTCACAACACCGAGAGAGGTGGTTCGGACGGCAGCATGGAGTGAACAAGACTTTTGTTGTCACCCCTACAGTTCATATGTTCGGTAAGGCATTTCATTTGCGGTGAGTAGTTGCCCCCCCGTGACATGAAAAGTTGGATGGCTCCCTAGGAGAGTGGTTACTAGCCCACCTTTGCTACCAGCCCCAAGGCTCTCCTGTTGTTGCTAAGGCATACTTCCACCCTCTATACGGTATGAGATGGGACAGGAAAGTCTTGCGCGCTCTTTTTTTTTTCCACGTTGCCACAATAATCCTGTGTCCTTTCTTCTCAAATGTCCGGACGCCCCTGCGACCTCTGTCTGGGTCGCGAGGCGCCGGCCGGTCGTGCCTGCGGCTCCGCGGAGCCCGTCCTGCACGTCGGCGTTCGGGGTACGCTCTTTGTCCCAGTCCCCGCCGGCGTTCTACTTAACCCGGCCGCGCTCCTGTTCAGTCAGTTTCCTGTTCTCCAGCGCGCGTGGTCCCGCCGCTAGGGCGCGCGCGGCCTGGCTGTTTGAAATTTAATGGGGCAGTGCGCGGTAATTGGGTATTGCGGCGGCAACTGCTCATATTTAGGTCTGGGCCCCTTCTGCCGGCCCTCGCCGGAAGCCTTATTTGTGTTTTCTCTGGAGAAAGCATCCTTGCCTTAGTCTTGTCTATCCGGTTGTACCGTACCCCCTTGCCTACGTTTATCGAACACGAATCTTGCCGCCCTGCCATGTCCTTCTGCCTGTCCACGTTTACGATTCCAAGAGCCGCCTGTCCCGACCTTCTGCCTGTCCACGTTTATGATCCGAGCCGCCTGTCCTGACCTTATGCCTGTCCCCGGCTTCGAGCTTGCTCTATCGAATCGTACTACGTCTACCCTTGGGCCGCCACCGCAGGCCAGCCCCGCCAGTGGGAAACGCACCCTGTAGACTCCCGCCCGCAGCACAGTTATCCCGCCTTTGCTCGGCAGGCTCTGGTGAATACCCGGGAACCTACTTAGATTCCATTCCCTGGCGTGGGCTTCCAACATCACCTGCGGTGGGTCCAGCGTATCCACTACCCGTCCGCCGTTACAGTTTTTTTTTATAGGATCCGGCATTGATCCCGCCAAGGTGTCTTTGCCAAGTGTCGCAGTATAACCACTGTTCGTGGCCCAAGCCAGTCCCACTAAACAGATCGCGCAGCAAGGCAACCAGCTCGAGCAACTCTCCTCTCTGGTGCAGCAGTTCATCGCACTCCAGCTGCAGCAAAGTCGGCTGCGTGGTTCTTCCCGGGGCAGTTGCTCAGGCAGTCCAAGCTACGGGTTATCCATGCCGACCTAACGTTCTGATGGGGATTCCAGGTCGCAGGGGAATCATCACCCAGTGCTTCCCTGCATGTGGAACTCATGGCAGGGCAGTTACGTTCAGAAAGATTCCATGGTGGCCTTCGTGGGTCAGTCTCCTCTCGGTTAAATGGACCTGCCTGGGGCAACTCCTCTGTGGGACCGAGGGTGACCACAATCCACGGACGGATATTGCGGACATTTTCTCAGTAGAGTTCCGGAGTGTCATTCGAGGAAACCTGCTCGTGCATCGTCTGAAGAAATCTCCCTGTTGACCTGCAGCAAGGGAAACTCCTCCGTGGGAGACTACGCGGTGCAATTCAGCCACTCACTAGCATCGGAGCAAGCCGTGGAAGAGGCCATGCAAGTGGATTGAGCCCACTGTCTCCGCAAGAAACTTAACCCATCGGCGGTAAAGAGAACTATGTCTACTGCGGCAGCCTCTGATCATATACTCCGTTGTTGTCTGATTCGCCCACGCGTATGGAGAGATCACATAGGGAAACACCTAGGCTACGTGGAAGCATCCCTAAGCGTGGTGCAGCTCTCTCCCCGCCTGTGAAACATTTCGGGGTCCCTGATCTGCACATGAAGCCCGGGGGACCCACTTTCAAGTTTCAGAATTCTTTGGACTCCGGTTTTATGCTGGACTCTCCTGGGACGCTGCCTGGTGTCTCCTAACACTGCCTTCCCGTGTTCCCTGGAGAATCTCTGTCCATTTCCTCCGTCAGGTGGTGAGTTCCTCCGTGAACAGTACTTTCCGTACTAAGCCATTGTCCCTCACAAGTAGGGGCACTTCACAAAAAAAAAATGAGAGGGGAACTTCGTTTCTCTGTGTTACCCCGAGTCTTCTTACGCCCGGCCATATTGGTCTTCAATAGCTGCAGCGCCACATGCCCCGGTGCTTGACTGGCAGACGAGGGGCGGAATGGTCTTGGACGTCGGCGGCTAGAGTGTCGGTCTCGTGTTTGGTAACACCTCGCAGGTTGGCCAGCCGCTTCTACTGGTAACAGCTAAGCCTCTAGCGGGTCTTCCGTCCTTACCAGGAGTATTGCTGTGTCTTCTACGAGAAGCGGCAGAGAACACTGGCCGCCACATTGGTCCTTATGATTGGTCCGTTGACCTATTGCCCGGGTACCAGCCCTCTCGGGGCAGAGTTCCCCTTGTCCGTTCGGAGACACAAGCTTGTCCAAGTACTTCTGTGAGAATCTCCAGAAGGAGGTTTATTCGGAAAGTCTTCTTCTCCCGCGTGGGCCAGGATTCTTCATTCGTGGATAAAGAAGGATGGTACCTTGCGACTCCATGCATTGAATTACAGGGGTCTGAATAAGATCACGATGAAGAAATCGGTACTCTACCGTTGATCACGAGTTAGTTATTTGATCATCTGCAGGGCGCAAGGATTTTCTCAAGCTGGATCTAAGAGGGGGCCCTACAATTTGGTCCGAATCCACAAGGGCGATGAATGGGAGACGGCCTTCAACACCAGGGACGGCCCTACTTCGAGTTACCTGGTAATGCCAATTCGGGACTGTGTAATGCGCCTGCCGTCTTCCAGGGGAGCTCTGTGGAATGACATTTTCAGGTTACTTCTCTACAACCAGGTAGTGGTCTATCTGGGGACGATATTTTGGTGTACTCGCCTGACCTCGAGACCCCACCATTGTCATGTACGTCAGGTGTTGTAGCGCTCGAGATAATTCACCTGTATGCCAAGTGGAGAAGTGCCTCTTCCACAAACCAGCCTCCGTTTCTGGGGTACATTAATTCTGATCGAGGCCTACAGATGGGATCCAGCAAAGCTGTGCAGCCGTGTTGCAGTGGCCACGCCCAGTCGGTTTTGCGTGCCATACAGCGTTTCTTGGGGTTCTGTAACTATTATAGCCAATTTATTCCCCCACTTTTCTACGCTTAGTGGCTCCGATAGTGGCTCTCACTAAGGAACACGCTAAACCCACGCAGCTGGCCCTCCGAGCTGGGAAGGCATTCGCAAAGCTCAGGTCTGCTGCTTTACCCTAGCATCTGTCCTTTCAGCGGCCGGTCCCCGCGAACCCTTCACCTTGAGTGGATGCATCGTATTTGGGGATCTGGCCATCCTTACGCAAAAAGGGCCCACGGCAAGACCGTAAGTGTGGCTTCTTTTCCAGACGTTATTCCGGCCGAAAAGGAATACACGATAGGCGACCGTGGTTGCTTGGCCATTCAAGAATGGCTTTGGAGATGAGATCTGTGGCGCTACCTATTGGGGGGCTCGTCTATCCCATCTGCATCTATTCGGACCACAAAAAAACCTTCATACATCAAGAGGCTCAGCGACTTAAACCCACACGCCAGCAAGGTGGTCGCTCTTCTTCTCCCTGTTCGACTATACCAGATTCACTTTCCGGCCCGCGGAGAGAACACAAAGGCGGACGCCCTTTACCCGGGATTCTGACGTGGTCGGGTGAGGAGTCCACTCAAGGCTATAATTCCCCCAGAACGCCTTTTCTCGGCTGCTCATGTTGACTCCTCCGGAAGGTTCTCCAGGGACGGACCTACGTTCGACTTATCACTCCGCAGGACGCTTCCTGAAATGGGCCCTCCATTGCTCTTGGTGGCCGGTCATCCGGCGTCAAAAGACGTTCCTTTGGTCTCCGGTTCTATTGGTGACCAAGGAGCTCATCAAGGATGTCAAGGATTTCGTTTAAGGCCTTGTCTGTAACCTCTGTGCCGCGCAACTAGAAGCCTCGGTCACAAGCCGGCAGCAGGTCTTCTACTACACCCACAACCCATTCGACGGCAAACTTGGACCAACATTGCGATGGACATTTTTATACCGGGATCTCCCTCCTCTCAGGCTGGCTACACCAGTCATTTGGTGGACTACTGATCGGTTTCTCCAAGATGGCGCATGTTGTCTCTTCGCCGGGCCTGCCATCGGCACCCGTCTGGCGGAGCTATTTTTCCAGAATGCGTTCCCTTCATGCTATCGGGCTCCCGCAGACAATATCGTTCTCGGATCGGGAGTCCAGTTTGTTTCCAAGTTCTGCCGTGCCTGTGTTCCCAACTCGCCAGGTGAAGTTGACTTTTCATCTGGCTTACACATCATCAGAAGAATGGCCAGTGGAGAGAGTAACCTGGTCTGGGGAGGTTATCTACGCCAACTTAGTTTCAGCACGCCAATGACGATTGGTCCCAACTTGTTGCCATTGTGCGGGTTCTCGTACAACTACCGAGACTCAGAATCCGCAGGGGTCTCTCCCTTCTTCATTTTATAAGGTCTGCATCCCCGACCACCTCTCCCTCTGGCATCTCCATCCGACGGTTCTGCCGGCGGACACACTGGTTCAGGACCATAAATAAAACCATTGGTCCCAGACCGCCAATCCTCTGCTCCGCGCTTCCGAGCGCACGATAAGACCCAAGCCGACAAAGGAAGAAGTCCTCCTCCTGTCTTCTACCCAGGTGACAAGGTGTGGCTGTCGGCCAGATAGGTCGTTTAAGATGCCCTCCTACAAATTGGGACCCGCTTCCCTGGGACCCCTTCGAGCGGTTATTACTCGCATTAATCCGGTTTACTTACAAACTCCGGCTCCCTCCCACCTATGAGAATTCCTAACTCTTTCCAAGTCTCTTACTACAAACCCCTGGTCTACGTTTCTCTCTGAAGTTATACTCCTCCACCCAGAGCTGATGCTTCCATTGTCCTTTTGAAGTGGTGGGGGGGGCAAGGGATCTGCGATATGAGGAGAACTAGAGGGAACGGTACTTTCTGGTAGACTGGAAGGGGTTTGGTCCTGAAGAGAGGTTTGGGAGCGGAGTAGGAATAAAATATCTGAACCGTAATCCATCCAGAGATTTTTCGTTCCGTAAACGAGAGGGGGGGCCCAAGGGGAGGGGGGGGCCCAAGGGAGTGGTTACTGTCACGGACGCCCCTGCGACCGTGTCTCGGGTCGCAGGAGCGTACCGTGCTGCAGGCTCCACAGCGGGAGCCCCGTTCCCCGCACGTCCAGTATTCGGGGGTCCGCTCTTGTCCCAGTCCCCGCCGGCATCTACTTACCCGGCCAGCACTTCCTGCTCAGTCAGTCCCAGTCTCCCGCGCGCGTGGCTCCCCGCTAGGGCGCGCACGGACCGGCTCTGTTTGAATTTTAAAAGGGGCAGGCGCCGAGGTAATTGGTATTGCGGGGCACTGTCCTATTTAGGTCTGGCCCCTTCCTGCGGCCTGCCGGATCCTTAGTGTGTTTTAACCTCTGGAGAAAGCGTTCCTTGCCTAGTATTGTCTTTCCCGTGTACCGTACCCTTGCCTACGTTTATCAAACCACGAATATTGTCGCCTGCCCTGACCTTCTGCCTGTCCACGTTTGGATCAGAGCCGTCTGTCTTGACTTTCTGCTGTCCACGTTTACGATTCCAGGGCACGCCTCGTCCTGACCTTCGGCCTGTCCCCAAACTAGACCTTGCCTGACGAATCTGTACTACGTCTTACCCTTGGCCGCCACCTCAGGCAAGCCCCCGCCAGTGGAAACGGCAATGGCTAGGACCTCCCGCCCCGAGAAGTCCATCCCGCTTTTTTTTCCCATTTTTACATTTCAAGTTCACCTGATCGTTTTCCGGAAGGTCTCCTATAAAACATTCTGCTGTGAACGGGATTTAAAATCTTGCTGGCAGACCCCACTGAATTTCAAGTTCACTTGGCCAAGGCAGAATGCAACCTCGTCCTTGTTTCTTAGGAATTCTTCATGGAACTGGTGTCTAGGGCCTTCCCGTGGCTTGAAATATAGGTTTTTATCTGGAATGCCACCACAGTTGTGAGCGGTAGGGCTCTTCTCAGCAGCCAGTTGCTTTACAATGAGAGAAAATTCGTTTTTTTCTGAGCTTTCAGGGCAGGACAACAATGGATCATCTCCTGGGAAACATGGATGTTTCTTAGCGTTTTGATTGAAATAAAGAAGAGAGACAGATCATTGTATGCAACTGAACGGAGTCTTGTAAAGTTGTAAACACTATCTTCTAAATCTAAGAGACAATGCCATATGTTACTGAAAGGGCTTCTCTCCTCTATGTACAAAACTCACTGCTTTGGGACAGGATTTTGAACCTGTGCGGGGGACCCCCTTGGATTTTGAGTCCAATGCCTTAAACAACTTCTGCCACACAGCTACAAATCTTTTACACTTGCCGGTGTGGTCTTTTGGAAAATTCAGGTTTTTGGGGGGCTAGCTTAAATTTACAGGAAATGTTAAGTGTTTTTGGTTCACTATTGCAAGGCAAAGCCCTTGGGGAAGGCCTCATGTTCAAGTCGGTCCAATTTCCGATAGAGAGGGGTGGGAGCTTAGTTATCGAGAAGGAGGAGGGACAATGACCTTACACAAGCTTTTCAGACTGTTCTTACAGATCACATTGTGATATGAGACAGTATAAAGGCATGGAGTAAAAGAACTTGGGTCTTTTGGCTCTAAAATTTCACAGTCTCAAAAGTCTGATTTCTTTTCACTTTCATCAGCAATGTGAAATCTTCCAAAAAAGACTCATCACATCGCTGTGAGTAGGATTTGAACCAACGCCTTAACCACTCGGCCATCACAGCTTCCGTTGATTGGTAACTCTGTTAAGCACCTTCAGGGAACTGAAACAAAGCGCGATGGCTGTTTAGTGTAAATCCTGCTACAGGTTAGGACTTTTCCAGCAACCTCATACTTCACACAAAGAGAGGGGTCGAAGATTGAAACATACAGGGCAGTCAAGTGTTTACAAGAGATTGAGCACTTTATAAATAAGCAGTTTTATTATTCCATAACTATAAAGTCTAATAGTTGACGGTATATAAATGCATCATCGCTGGGTGAACTGGATTCGAAACCTGTGGAGGGGACCCCATTGGATTTGGAATTTCCAAAAT
>JAODAL010047573.1:0-29786 GCA_025379985.1 Phyllomedusa bahiana
GCTTTGGCTGCAGCAGAATGTTTTAAGGGTGAATGTCTATGGATAGGCTTCATATACTATATGATAAAATACTATGTAGCCACCAATATATCAGTAAAGGCCATTATATAACACTATAACACCCTCAGTGCATCCAGCCTGCAGCAGATTGTGTCTCCCTCTGCAGAATAGTCTATGGATAGGCTGCACATACTGTATGATAAAATACTATGTAGCCACCAATATATCAGTCCAGGAGGTTATATAACAATGTAAAGTAAACTGAAGAATATCCTCAGTGCGTTCGGCTGCAGCAGATATCGATGTGAGGTGTGGAATAGCATATGTATAAGCTACATGCACTATATTATAAGATACTATGTAACCACCAATATATCAGTCCAGGCCATTATATAACACTATAACACCCTCAGTGCATCTAGCCCGCAGCAGAGTGTGTCTGCCTCTGCAGAATAGTCTATGGATAGGCTGCACATAGTGTAATACAACAATATATCAGTCCAGGAGGTTATATAACAATGTAAAGTAAACTGAAGAATATCCTCAGTGCGTTCGGCTGCAGCAGATATCGACTCCCGGTGCAGACAACGTTCTCTCAATACCAAGTGGACGTGATTAACAATCAGCGATTTCCATAGGAGATTCATCATACACTGAATGTATATGGCACAGTCAGATATTAGGTTTACATCTACCTCCAGCAGACAGACGCTTTTCTATGCAATGAGGATGCCCCCTAGTGGCCGGGACACAGATAGAGAAGAAAAAAGCGCAAATTGTCTAAATGTCACGTAAAAAGTTTCTATTTCCAATGAAGAAATCAAAGGTTCATTTAACATAAGGAAGCAGAGGATGGAACAGAAGCAACGAGCGAGATCCGGGTGTAGCCGAGTTCAGTTGACGGTGATATCGCCGCTTTCTGCTTCATCTGCTCTTATGTCAAAGCAAAAACCAGTGAAAAGCAGTGAAGACCCTGAGCCTTCCTCATACCGCACTATCTGTCAAGTTTAATGTTGCTACATCTGTATATGCAACATGTGCAAAATGCCTGGGAGTTTCTCCAATACAATACAATGTAACAGAATCTTATAATATTTATAAATAATAACAAGTTACAATGTATCAGGATTGAAGGGTTCTGAGAGGAGCAGCACCAGAATCAGAGCCCATGAGTCCAGAGCTCCAGGGACCCAGGTAACACTTCACTCACTTCTGGGCAGAGCCATCTTAACAGCATTGTGGGGTCCTGGGCCTAGCATTGCAGTGGACCCTGCCCAAACACATGACTTCACACCTGAGCCAATGCCTCTTATCAGCCCCAAAGCATGCCCATATCATTACACTGCCTATGTCGGGACCCCTGCTGACAACTAGTAGGCAGTCTTCAGCCTAAAAGACTAACTAGCAATGCAGGGAGCCAATGGCTTCCAGCTCCACTGTAGTTCTTAACTGTTTGCACATTATAAGAATAGAAAAAGAGCTAAATAAGCAGCCCCGACCCAGGACTCCATTCACAGCCTAGG
Organism: Phyllomedusa bahiana; assembly: GCA_025379985.1. NCBI lineage: Eukaryota > Metazoa > Chordata > Amphibia > Anura > Hylidae > Phyllomedusa > Phyllomedusa bahiana. Next base: position 1,524 of record JAODAL010047573.1, read on the forward strand.
GCCCCTATGTTTGTGAGGCCCCTGGGCAACTAGTGTGCCCAATGGAAAAGAAGGCTCTACCTCTGGGCCCCATTTTTATCATATTGGGCAGTGTTATCTTCAGCCATTCTCTAATAAATGGTATTTAAGGAAATGGTCCTGTTACCCACGAGGGCGTCCTTATAAGGGCTCACCGGAGGGGGAGAGGGGCTTAAGATTTTCAGATAGAGGCTGTGGCGTTAATATTCTGACAAATTCATGGGATCCTTCAATGTTTTATTCAAATTGGCTGCACTCAGAACGACTCTGTGCGATATAATAGAGTCAAGTGCAATTATAATCATCATCCGTATTTGTGAAGTGCAGACATATTGTACAGACGTACAATGCAGAGGAAAACGGCAGAACCGGATGTTTTATAGTTATAAACCTATTAAAAGATCAAACAAGAGCAGTGAGGGTCCTGATCACAAGAGCTTACAATCTATGAGGAAAGAGGCACAAGAGGGGTGAGGGCCCCCACATGAGCTTACAATCTTGAAGATAGAGGAGGACACAAGAGGGTTTTAGGCCCTTATCACAAGAGTTTTAATCATGAGGGGATAGAGGACACAAGAGGGGGGGAGGGTCCGATCACAAACTTCAATCTATAGGAGATAGAGGGAAAAAAGAGGGAGGGGCCTGATCACAAGACTTACAATCTAGGAGATAGAGACACAAAGGAGTGAGGGGCCCGATCCAAACTTTCAATCTTGAGGGGAAAAGAGACACAAGAGGGGTGAGGGTCCCGACACAAGAGCTTTCAAACTATAGATAGAGACACAAGAGGGTGAGGGTCCCCACACAAGAGCTTACAAACTATGAGGGGAAGAGGGCCAAAAAGGAGTGAGGGTACTGTCAAAGAGTTAAATCAAAAAAAAACAGGGGAAAAAGAGGAGTGAGGGGGCCCGATCACAAAAGCTTTCAACTAGAGGAAAAAGGGAACAAGAGGAGTGAGGACCCCGATCACAAGAGCTTACAATCTATGGGGGATAGGGGAGGACAAAGAGGAGTGAGGGTCCTGATCACAAGATTACAATCTTTTAGGGAAGGAAGGACACAAAAGGGAGTGAGGGTTGTCACAAGAGTTTAAATTAGGAAGATGGGAGATAGAGGAGACACAAGGAATGAGGCACTGAAAAAAGAGCTTACAATCATAGGGTAAAAGGAGAAAAGAGGAGTGAGGGGGCCCGATCCCAAAGCTTACAATCTATGAGGAGAAAGAAAAGGGGTGAGGGCCCCTATCACAACTTACAATCTTAAAAAAAAACACAAAATAAACCCTAAAAAACACAAACTTACAATCTAAAATAACCCCAAAAAAAATACCCCTAAAACACAAAACTTACAATCTATAAGGAGATAAGGGGACACAAGAGGATGAGGGCCCCGATCACAAGGCTTACAATCTATGAGGAGATAAAGGGGGCACAAAGGAGTGAGGGGGCCTGATCACAAGAGCTTCAATCTAAAGGGGGAAAAGAAGACCAAGAGGAGTAGGGCCCCCACACAAGAGCTTTCAAACTAGAGGAATAGAGGAGACAAGAGGATGAGGGTCCGTCACAAGAGTTACAATCAAGAGGAGATGAAGACGCAAGAGGAGTGAGGGCCCTGACACAAGAGCTTTCAATCTTGAGGGGATAGAGGGGACAAGAGGGTGAGGGCCTGTTTACAAAGTTACAAACTAGAGGAGAAGAGACCAAGGGGGTGAGGCCCGATCACAAAAGCTTTCAATCTAGAGGGGATTGGAACAAAGGAGTGAGGGGCCCTGATCCAAGAGCTTACAATCTAGAGGGATGAGAAAACAAGAGGGGTGAGGGCTGATCACAAAGCTTACAATCTATGAGGAATGGGGGGCAAAAGGGGTGGGCCAAACCAAACTTACAATCTAAAAAAGAAAAGGACACAAGAGGAGTGGGGCCTGATACAAGAGCTTACAATTAGAGGAGAAAGAGGGCAAAAAAGGGAGTGAGGGTATGATCACAAAGCTTACAATCTATAGGAGAAGGAAGGACACAAAGGATGAGGGTCCTGATCCAAGAGCTTACAAAACTAGAAAACAGAGGGCACAAGAGGATGAGGCCTACACAAGAGTTACAATCTATGGGAGACACAAAGGAATGAGGGCACCGATCACAAGAGCTTTCACTATGAGGGGATAAGGGGACACAAAAGGGATGAGGGTCCCCATCACAAAAGGCTTACAATCTTTTAGGAGATGAGGACCAAGAGGAGTGAGGCCTGATCACAAAGCTTACAACAGGGGGAGTAGAGGACCAAAAAGGGTGAGGGGGAGATCCCAAAAGCTTACAATCATAGGAGATAGGGGGGACACAAGAGGATTTAGGGTCCTGATCACAAGAGTTCAATCTTGGAAGACAGAGGGACACAAGAGGAGTGAGGGCCCCGATACAAGGCTTACAATCATGAGGAGACACAAAGGAAAGAGGGCCCGATCACAAAGCTTAAATCTATGAGGAGATAGAGGAGAAAAAGGAGTGAGGGTCCTACACAAGAGCCTTTCAAACTAGAGGGATAGAGGGGCACAAGGGAGTGAGGGGCCTGTCACAAGAGCTTACAATCTATGAGGAGATAGAGGACACAAGAGGAGTGAGGGACCTGATCCAGAGCTTACATCATGAGGGGATAGAACACAAGAGAGTAGGGCCTATAAAGAGCTTACAATCAAAGAGGAATAGAGACACAAGAGGGAAGTGAGGGTCCCCGCACAAGAGCTACAAAACATGAGGAATAGAGGGCAAAGAGGGGTGAGGGCCCTGATCACAAGAGCTTACAATCTATGAGGGATAGAGACACAAGGGTGAGGGGCCTGATCACAAGACTTACAATCTATGAGAGATAGGGACAAAGAGGATGAGGGTCAAACACAAAAACTTTCAATTAGGGGAGATAGGAGAACACAAGAGGGTAGGATCCTGATCAAGGCTTACAATTTTGAGGGATGTAGAGGACACAAGAGGAGTGAGGGGGCCTGATCACAAGAGCTTACAATCTATGGGAGATAGAGACACAAAGTGAGGGGGCCCCGATCACAAAGCTACAACATGAGGGGGTAAAAGGACACAAGAGGAGTGAGGGCCCTGACACAAGAGCTTTCAATCTATGGGAGTAGGAGGACACAAGAGGGGGGAGGGGGACTGATCACAAACTTACAAACTATAGGGGATAGAAAAGGACACAAGAGGAGTGGGGTCCTGTCCAAAGCTTAAATATATGGAAAATAGAGGAGATAGAGGGGAAAATAAGAGGGAAGAGGCATGACACAAACTTACAAACTTGAGGGGAAAAGAGGGACAAAAAAGGGGGAGGGGCCTGCACAAACCCTTTCAATTATGAGGAGATAGAGCACAAGATGAGGGCCCCTGACACAAGGGCTTACAATCTATGAGGGGATAAGGCACAAGAGGAGTGAGGGCCCCCGATCACAAACTTACAAACTAGAGGGGAAAAGGAGACAAGAGGGGTAGGGTCCCGATCACAAGAGCTTTCAACTATGAGGGATGGACAAAATGAGGGCCCTGATCACAAACTTACAATCTATGAGGGATAGAGGACACAAAGGGTGAGGGCCCTGATCAAAGAGCACAATCTATGAGGAATAGAAGAGCAAGAGGAGTGAGGGCCCTGATCACAAGAGCTTTTCAATCTATGAGGAGAAGAGGAGACAAGAGAGTGAGGCCCCGATCACAAGAGCTTACAAAACTAGAGGGGTTTGCAACCAAAAGGAGTAGGGGCCCTGATCACAAGAGCTTTAAATTATGAGGGGATAAAGGGCACAAGAGGAGTGAGGGCCCTGACACAAAGCTTTCAATCTATGAGGAGATAGCGACACAAGAGGGTGAGGGCCCCGATCAAAGACTTACAAAACTATGGGAAAGAGGGCACAGAGGAGTGAGGGTATGTCACAAGAGCTTACAATCTAGAGGAGAAGGGGAAAGGGCCAAGAGGGTGAGGGCCTGTTTACAAGAGCTTACAATCTATGAGAAAACAAGGGCCAAGGGTGTGAGGGCCCGATCACAAGAGCTTACAATCTAGAGGAAAAAGGGACCAAGAGGATGGGGTACTGACACAACTTACAATCTAAGGGGGGAAAAGGGGAAGGAAAAAGAGAGTGAGGGTCCCCCGATCAAAGAGCTTAAATCTGAGAAGACAGAGGACACAAGGGGAGGAGGGCCCGATCACAAGAGCTTACAAACTATAGGGGACCAAAAGGGAAGAGGGCCCTGATACAAGGGCTTACAAAACATAGGAGACACAAAAGAAGTGAGGGCCCGGGTCACAAGAGCTTACAATCTATGAGGAGATAGAGGGGAAAAAAGGGGGTGAGGGCCTGATCACAAGAGTTTCAATCTAGAGGAATAGAGGGGACACAAGAGGGGTGAGGGCCCTGATCACAAGATTAAATCTATGAGGAGAAGAGGGCACAAGAGGATGGGGTCCTGATCACAAGCTTTCAATCTAGAGGGGAAAGGGGACACAAGAGGAGTGAGGGCCCTGATCACAAAGGCTTACAATCTTTTTGAGGAGAAGAGAGACACAAGGGATGAGGGTCCTGATCACAAAGGGGTTACAATTTATGAGGAGAAGAGGACAAAGGAGTAGGGTCTGATCACAAGACTTTCAAACTTTTTTATTATTATTTTTTAATTTAAAGCGCCCTTGACCAGGGCGCTACATTCGAGGGGGTTCAACATACAAAAGTCAACGATTTCAGGCTAAGACAATTGGCACGACAGAGGGGGAGAGGACCCTAAACCCCGAGGGCTTACAATCTACAAGGAAGGGGGAAAGGCAGGAGGGGAGGGGCAGACAGTTTGGGGGAAATAGTGACAAGTTTAGTGAAGGTTATAGGCTACTGAAGAGATGAGTTTTCTAGGTTGCTTTTGAAGCTCGGTGACAGTGTAGGAGAGCTCTGATGTGTCTGGGGCAGTGAGTTCCGAGTGTGTTCCTCCAAGCACGGGCAGAAGTGCTTGAGACGGTTGTGTGAGGATGCTGATAAAGGAAGAGAGCAGAGGGAAGCGTCCTGGAAAGTCCGTGAGAGAGCAGGAGAGGCTCACGATGAGTGAGTCTGAGGGAGATATTCGACAGTTAGGGCAGAGAATGTAATGGAGGGGACTGAGGTCATGGTGCAGTCCTTTGTAGGATCGAGAGTGCTAGCTTGAAATGATAATTCGGCGGGCAATAGTGAAGCGCAGTGATAGGATTGCAGAGGGGAGAGGCAAGGGAGTAGCGAGGAGTGATGAGTGGATAAGACGGCGGCAGCAGATGTTAAGGACTGGTTGGACGGGCGAGCAAGGTGCTAGCTGGGAGGCCACTTTAGAAGGATGTTGCAGTAGTCTAGAGCGGGAGAATGACAAGGGCGTATGGAAGCCACAGCCATTTATGTGCGTGTCTATGGCCGAGGAACGACGTGGCAAGGGGAGCGACGAGATGTTTTCAAGGGTCGGACAGGCGGCAGCAGATGGTGCGGGTTTGGCATGTGTCGGTTTGAAGAAGAAGCAGAGTATAGGATTACCCCAAGACAGCGACTGTGGGCACGCGGTGAAAAGTGTTGTTTTAGAGCCGCTTGACTGTAAATAGAGATGATCAGCGCGGCTAGGAGGTAGAGTTGAAGGTGATAGTTGGATGGTGTTGCTTTTCTCCACGATTTAGTATTTAGGAGACCGTATGATGAGAAGAATGGAGGAAATGGAGGGGACTAGACAGTCAGGATCCGGGAGAGTAGGGGGGAATACGAGAGAGTGTCATACCTGGGCCCTCGGTAGGATGTAGAGACTTGGGATATCGTCAGCTATACAAGGTGTAATGAAAGCCAATGTGGAGGCTGATGAGTCTTTGACGAGCCGGAGGGTCGTAGATAGAGAAGATTGTGGGACCGACGGACTAGAACCCATTGCGGGGACACCAAGCAGAGAGAGGTCGCGGGAGGAGAGCCAGAGTGCGAGAAGAGAGACGCTGTAAAGTCCGATCATGAGGTACCGAGGGAGATGCAGGAAGGAAAAGGAGCCATGTCGTATTGCCGAGGGAGAGAGGATTTGCTAGCAGGAGGAATGGTCGACAGTGTCAAAGTCAAGAGGACAGGTCCAAACGTGGAGGAGCCACCAGAGTAGCTGGTACTTGAGGCTTTAGCAGTTACTAAGGTCATTAGTGGACTTGGTGTTCTAGGCCGGTTTCGGTGTTGAGTGGGTCGAAAACCAGGATTGTAGTGGGTCAGAGAGTGTTGGAGGAGAAGGGGGTGAGGACAGCTGAAGATAGAGTGCTGTCCTCGAGGAGTTTGGAAGCTAAGAAGGGGGAGCTTAGCTGCAGTATGGGCGCCGATAGCTTGGACAGAGAACGAGGCGTGCCAGAAGGTGTTTTTTAGGATTAGGATTTCGATAGATAGCATGTTTAAAGGCAGAAGGGAAGTGCCAGAGTTATTGATAGGTTGAAGAGATGGGTGAGATCAGGCTGGGATGATAGAAGCATCTGAGGTCTGGGATGATGTGGGATGCAGTGGGTCAGAATTACGGTAGTGGTTGGATTCAGGAAGTAAGGGAGGCAGAGCTTGTCATGAGAGCCTGCCCCCCCCCCCTGGAAGCAGTTCAAGGGGGAAGAGCAGGTTCGCTGCCAAGGGTAGAGTGAGGCGTGGTGCCCCCCCCCCGGACCCTCCCCCGGGGCTGAAGCTTTCTCTGCTATGAGGTTGATCTTCTGGAGGAGTGAGAGGCAACGTCAATCTGCTGAAGAGGGATGGGATGGTGGAGGAGTTGCCGCGTGGACGGAGAATTGAGAGTTGGTTTTGAAATAATTGCTCTGGTGTTTGTTGGGAACAGGGAGGTTAATGAGTGAGTGGTGAAATAGTTCTGTTTTGGCTGAGGTGAGGTGCGTGACTTTAAATGTCTGCAGGTGAGTGTTTGTATAAGGCAAAGTCATCGAAGTGGAGTGAGGTTCTTCTTTCCCAGCGGCGTTCGGCAGCTCTGGGAAGCACGCCTCTCAGCTGTTTGGTAGTGTCTTTCGTGTGAGCGCAGGTTGTCTGTTGTGATTTTGCGTGGTTCTGTTGTGTGCTGAGAGCGGAATTGCGCAAACTGCGTCAAGGGCGTTGTGATTGAATGGTTGAGAAAGTGGTGGCTTGACGTTCTGGGCGTCATTGACATAAAATAATTATCAACGAAGTGACGATAGTGGAAAGAGGCTGCATGAGAGTGCAGAGAGAGTTTGTGGGTTTAGGTTTGTAGATTCCTGCGGTGGTCGTATGGATATGTGAGACAGGAAGGAGGAGGTAATTTTTGGTGGTTTCAGAGAGATAGGTGAGGTGTAAGCAGGTTGTGGTCGGATCTAGTAGGGTGTGGAGAGTTCAGAGATGTCGGATAGGGAGGCAGCATGTACGGCGGTGAAGCATGAGAGGCCCAGTGTAGTGTCCATCTGTGAAGTGGCTCCTGAGGTCACTGGAGAGGTCTAAAAGGAGGGCAGGTGAAGGAGTGTTGTTGGAGAAACGCAGACGAGTAGGGTGTCGATTGTGGGTTGTTGAAGTCTCCCATGATGAAGTGGGATTTCGGCTTGGAAAAGAAAGTGGAGGAGCCAGAGCAAAGTGGTCAGAAGGCGTAGATGGCAGGCCTGGCCTGATGTGCGGTCTGTTAGACAACAGCCACATTTTCCCCTTAATATGGAAGTGGCGTTGTAGTAATGCGGACAGAGTGCCACCTCAAAAGGAGAAGAGCGTGTGAGGGCGTAGACAGGAGGTTGGAGCGGGGACAAAGGTGAGGTGTCGACATGGAAGGAGGCCGACGCCCTCCACCATGCTTGTTACCAGTGCGATGAGCGTTTCGTACGAATGTAGAGTGTGTGGAAAGTTGGCATGGCGAGCTAAAGAGAGTATGCCTGGTCAGGGTGAGAGGGGAGACTGTACCCTGAGGGGTCAGCCAGGTTTCAGTTCAAAGCCAAGGAAGAGTAAGTTCGTGAGATAAAGCAAGTCATGTATGTAGAAAGTTTATTACATAAAGAAGACCGCCGCATTTCAGAGGGCTCCAAGGAGCTTGCATTTTCCCCAAACCGTGAGCTCCGAGGTGCACGAGGATGTGTATCTGGACGTTGAAGGTGTATAGCGGAATTAGTAGTGGTGAGATCTGTTCGAGGAGCAAGCGGTGCACTATGGTGGAAATGTTGCTGGGGGTCGGCCCTGGGGTTGGGGATATGTCCCCGGAAAGCCACTGAAGGCAGCAGTGAGAGGGTGAGTAATTTGGTGGCAGTAGGATAGACTGTAAGTTTGAGGGTTTGTTTGGTAGGAGGCCATTAAACAGTAAGAGAAATCAAGACGGGTTGGTAGGGCAGCAGATGTTGTGAGCGGTTTGAATGCAAGCGGGGAGATGTAGTATTCATTGTCCATGCGAGGGGCTGGGGGTGGTGGGTATTATGCAGTGTAAGTGGCTGAGTGACGATTGTGCGACGATTAGCGTATAATGAGGAAAAGTAGAGCATAGTGTTGGATCGACGGTTGACAGCTCGATAGGGGTCGCGCTCTCTGTGGCTGGGACAGTCGATGGAGGCGCTCTCTGGACTGGGGACGTGATCGATGAAGGCGCTTTCTGGTTGGGAAGTCGATGGAGCAGCGCTCTCTGGCTGGGACACACTCGATGGAGGCGCTCTTGGCTGGAACACTCGATGAGGCGCTCAACTGGCTGGGACACTGCGCATTGGAGGCGCTCTCTGGCTGAGGTACACTCGATGGAGGCGCTCTTCTGGCTGGGACACTCGATGGAGGCGCTTTGCTCGGGATACTCGACCCCAGCCCCCCCGGAGGGCCTTCTGGTGGACACTCGATGGAGGCTGCTCTCTGGCACTGGGTACACTCGATGGAGGCGCTCTCTGGCTGGGACACTCGATGGAGGCGCTCTCACGGCTGGGGGACAGTCTGTATGAGTGTCGGCTATCACGCTGTGACTAGCGATTGGAGGGCGCTCCTACAGGCGTGGGACAGTCGATTGGAGGCGCGCTCAGGTACTGAGATCAGTCAGATGGAGTCGCTGCTCAGGTGGACAGTCGATGGACAGTCTATGAAGGAGCATAAGAAGGAGAACAATGAGGGAATGAGATGCACTGATACACAAGAGACTTACAATCTAACATGAGGACTATAGGCGAAAGAACCAAGATGAGTGAGCGGTACTGATCACAAAGAGCCTTCTCTCATCTTGAGGGAGATAGAGACACACATAGTGAGGGCCTGATCACAAGAGCTTACAATCTATGAGGAGATAGAGGACACTGAGGATCGTGAGGGTCCACTGGATCACAGAGCTTGACAATCTGATGCAGGACGTGATAGAAGACGCAAGAGGAGTGAGGCCCTGATCACAACTGAGACTTACAATCATGAGGAGCATCAGAGGAGACAAGAGAGTGAGGGTCCTGATACACAAGAGCCTTTCAAATCTATGAGAGATACCACTATCCCCAAGAGGAGTGAGGCGCACTGATCAAAATGATTTCGTGTGAGACTTACATGCTATGAGGATTGGAGATAGGAGACACCCGAAGAACAGAGGATGAGGCGCCTCGATCACAAGAGCTTACAATCTAATGATGGAGATAGACAGACACAAAGAGGAGTGAGGGCCCTGATACACAGAGCTTTACTAATCTGATGAGGAGATTGAGGGACACAGAGTGAGTGAGGGTACTGATCACAATGAGCTTACAATCTGATGAAGGACGTTTAGGAGAGGACCACATAAGTAGAGTGAGGGTCCTGATGACACAAGAGCTTACCATTCTCGAATGAGGAGATAGAGAACGAACGAAGTGAGGGCCACTGATCAACAGGCTTACAATCTATGAGGAAGATAGCAGGCAGACGAAGAGGAACGTCGACGGGTCCGATCACAAGAGCTGTACAAGCTTTATGAGGATGATAGAGGAACTAAGAGCGACCGTGAGGCTATCTGATTACAGAGCTTATCCAAATCTATGAGAGGATAAAGACACAAGCGTGAGGCCCTGATCACAAGAGCTTACACATCTATGAGGGAGATGAAGAGGACTACAAGAGGATACGGTGATGGCCTGAATCCACAAGTAGCTTTGACCAATCTCTCGCAAGCGCCGCATGATAGCAGACACAAGAGGAGCCCAAAGTGAGAGGCCCTGATCACAAGAAGCTGTACAATCCTACATGAGCCTCGTAGAGAGACACAAAAGAGGATGTGAGGGTAATGATCACAAGAGATTACAATCTATGAGGAGATCGGATGAGTGACACAGAGAGTGGGATGTTGCGGAGGGTCCTGATCACAGAGCTTACAATCTCATGAGGAGATAGAGGAACCCCCCATCGGAACTAAGAGGCACTGATCACAAGAGCTTACAATCTATGAGGAGATAGAGGGAGACACAAAGACGGAGATGAGGGTTCGCTTGATCAAAAAGCAGTTACAATCTATGAGCGAGATAGAGCGACACAATGAGGGTGAGCGGTCTGGATCACAGAGCTTACAATCTCATGAAGGAGATAGCGCCCGGACCACAATCGGAGTCAGGTGACCCTGATCACAAGAGCTTACAATCTAATGAGGAGATTAGATGGTCCTAGAGGGAGTGAGGTTCCTCGATCCCAAGAGCTTACAATGCTGATGAGGAGATAGAGAAGACAAGAGGAAGATGAGGAGTCTGATTCACAGAGCCCTTTGAGATAATCAATGACGGAGTTACGAGGAACAAGAGGATATAGAAGTGAGGGTCCTGTCACAAGAGCCTTAACAATCTAATGGGAGATAGAGAGACACAAGAGGACTGTGATGGGCCTGAGTCACAAGAGAGCTTACAAATCTATGCAGGAGATAGGGAGAACAACACGAGGTCAGTGTAGGCTGAATCACAAGAGCTTACAATCTTATGAGGAGATAGAGAAGACAAGAGAGGAGTGAGAGGTCTGATCACAAGAAAGCCTTAGAATCTTATGTGGAAGATAGAGGACACAAGAGAAGTGAAGAGCGTCCTGTATCACAAGAACGCCTTTTCAAAACTTATGAGAAGATAGAGGACACTAAGAAGCGATTTGTGAGAGTCATTGATCACAAGAGATTACAATCTATGAGGGAAGATAGAGAACGACACAAGAGGAGTGAGGGTCCTGATACATCTAAGAGCTTACAATCCTATGAGCAGATAGAGGAGGACACAAGAGGAGTGAGAGGCCCTGATCACAAGAGATTACAATCTCATGAGGAGACACATAGAGGTTCTGTAAATTTACATTTATCATTATAAATTATGCAATTCTCAGCGGCTGTGTTCAGAAAAAATCCAACACACACAAAAACACGCCAAAACCACCCCTGGCATACCTGAGCAAGTGCCCTCACCATCCTCTAGGGGCCCCCACAGTGTCAGATTGGCCCACGTGGTCCGGTAGTGCTGAACTGGGCAGTGGCGTCATGAAGTGACCTCATCGCAGTGCTGCCTCTCTCTGCATAGGCTGTGTGGCCGAGGAGCTGCCGAATGAGCGTCCCCGCACTGGTGGCATGATGGCGTCATACAGCCAGTGTCGGGAAGAAGAGGAATGCGCTCGGCCAAAGAAGAAGGTAAGGTAACTATTACTGTTATTTTTAATGGCAGTTAATTACCGAACTGAGGGATAATTTCATTAATGAATTATATATATATATATATGTTATTATATATATATATATATTATTATATATATATATAGATATATATATCATATATTGTTTGGGCGACATGTATGAAATAGAAAACAGCGTACTTTTTTTATTACTTGGCGCCGCACACAAACATGTTTTAAAATAGATATTAGTAATGAAGTGTAGAATCATGGCAGATTTTTGCCGCCATTACATAGAGCTTAAATGCAGCCGAAGAGAGACTTTGTCTGGGCACTAGCAGTGTCCCCCCACCCCCCACTCCCCCCCCCCCCCCTGCCAAACCTTGGCGCAGCTATGGCTCTATGTTAATGCTCACTGTCAAAATCTGTCGCTATTTACACTCTCCTTCTAATCATCTATTTAGCAACTCTGCTGGTGCGGCGGCAAGTAATAGAAAAAGTCGTGAATCTGAACTTCATTTACATGTCGCCCTTAAGCGTTCAAATCGGTGTTCGGCCGCATCTTGGGGCTGGCAGCTGGAGTCAATCTCGACCTCCGTCGATCTCGCCCTGCTTTGGAAAACGGAAACAGCAGGTCGACTCTGGAGATTTTTTGAAGTCGGACCTCCGCGCTTTATTCTTCAACACAGCAAAACATATACAGCAAGCATATAAATCCTAGGCTGTCCAGCCACTATACTAAACATACAGAGAAGTCCCTCTTTCTAGCAGTGTTTGGGTCTACTACACCAGCCCCTACAAAACCACTGTATCGTCACCGCTGCGTACAGAGAATAGGTCCTTGGGTCTCGGCTTCTTCAGAGACCTAGGGGAAAGCACCCAGGCAGACTCTCCCATCAGGCGAGGGCCTAGCACCCGTCCTCGACAACTGACTGTGAGCCACAACGCTCCCCCCTTGGCTTAGTACATGAGACCAGACTATTACACAGCCTCTGTATGTTGGAGTAAGTCAGTCTGAGCAATCTCTCCTAATTACACGAGTAATACTCCTGTTACCCTTTCCGCTCTGCAGGTCTTCGTCACTGACAGCCTATAGCGACTATCAGTAACCCAAGACTTGGATGATAGTCAGCTCGCTTGCAGACCTCCAGTTGACGCCGAGAAAAGTGCATCTTCCTTAAGGTCGCGCTCCTTCAGCATAACCCTCCCTTTTGATAAAGGCCGTAGGCCTTTTCACTTGCACAACCTTCTCCAGGGTCAAGCACCTATTCTGGGGGTATCATCCCTGACAAGCTCATATGCAGCTGCCGTATTAAGCTGATTGAGGGACGCAGTACTTTTCTATACACACGACCGAGAACAGGACGTCATCCACAACCACCTACTTATCCTCTTTTCCCATACTAGTGACTTGCTTGCTCATCCAGTTAGCACCGAATATAGTTGATTACCTGTTGCCTAAGGCACAACGCCTCTACTAAACCAGGATTATGCTCTTCTCCTTTGCTTTCCTGAAAGCCCCTGGCTGATCTATCACTAACTAGGTTCTCCTCTGAACAACGTTCTACCTGTGTGGCCTCGGGTACACCTCTCTCCTACATCTCAGGTGCTAAGACCATGGGTGTCCATACTGATCTACTGCAGGTTTTCCAGAACCTCACTACCGGCCCCCCCCCCCCCCCCTAACCTATCCCCGCGCCCCCCCCCCCAGCCCCCGCAAACTAGACATGGGGTCCCAGTTCCTGTATCCTTTCCCATCCCAATAGTGCTGGAGCTTGTTTTTGCACAATCTGCGACTATCACTATGAGTATCTCTACCACTCAACCACTGATAGCAGCATTTTCCTAACCTGGTCATGTCGACTGTTGCTCTGTGTATAAGACCCATCAGGGCACTCACCATAATACTGTGACATTACCATACATTTTTTCTTCTACTGATCACCTTCATGTTCCTTGTAGCTTTCTAGAGTCCTGAATGGACCACCCTGGGGCCCTAGACTCTCTCCACTACAAGACCTTGGACTTCTGCACTACCGTAAAAATGGGAACTGCCACCAACCCGACCCCCATGTATTCTGACCCATGTTCCGATATATCAGCAGGATGTACTTTCCTCCTGACATGGGCCCCTTCTATACCCTGCTCTGTAACATTAGAAACCCGTTGTATTGCATCTCTTAGCCCTGAGGTGCAGCCTTCTCGTACAATAACTAAACTCCGTTTATCGCTGGGGTTAGCCTCAGGCTGGTGGACGAATCCCTTTCTAGGACTCTGTTAATACCTGTCCTGCATGATCTATACACAGCAGTGTTCCTGACTTTCTCCTTGCTTGTAGAATATACACTGCTACTTCCCATGGGGGGAAGCTTGGTTCTCCCTTACAGCCTACCTCAATTCTTCATCTGAGATTATACCAGGCATCTCACCAATCTATCTGTTACTTCCCTCGTTTCCGGTACCTCCACCTAGTCGCTTGAGCAGCTACTCCCCTTGCTGTGACTCTAGATGCCTACCATATGGGGAGATTCTTCATCATATCTATCGGTACTCCGTTACAATCGGGAGAAACTCTCGGTGTCCGTGTAGAACCACTTCCAGCAACTGGGCACGCCTATAAGGCTAATATGGTACTTAGAGTCAATACTGCGACCCTTGTATTCAACTGGTTCGCACTTCCCCATCTCGGGTCTAGCTATTGTCGTATACTTGATGCTTCGGATACGTTTGACTCACCTGGATCCACCAATTACTTCAACCGACACATACTAGCAGGTTAACCTGACATTCCGTCTGCTAGGGCCTTTCACTGTCATGCACCAGGTGGCAGGTGTTGGAGGCTCTTTTGCAACACATTCACCTCTTCTAGAGACCTTGTAGCAGAACGGCACTTGATGCTTTGCTACTAGTCAGGTGAACATTGGTTTCTACAAGCAAATAACTATTTTACTTTCCCATGCGCCAACTCACTTCCGGGAATCAATAAACTTCTGACACTACCCTCAGTACCCACTACCATATATAGGGAATTGAGCTAGTCTCCACTCTTCTGTTAATAGCTGCTAGTTCACACTGAGGCACTACCCTGAGCTGTGACGAAGGTCTCAAACCACTCATGACCTACAATATTGCGCACTTACTTGTGCTGTTGGCCAACACTGCCACCCACAAACTAGGGGCGCAGATCTGCTCTGCGTCGTTACAACTCACGTTCACTTTAGTGTGCTCCGGGTCAGGTGGTAGACCATTGACCATCTGGGAAAACCCAGGTGCTTCACATGTGAGACTGCAGGCTTTCAAATACTCATGACTTTCACCCCCGAGAGGAGTCTTTGGATACCTCGTGCTACTGGCAACACATTAGCTCACCCTGGAGATGACCGTTTGTTAACACTTTTCTCTGGTTAACTCTGCACAGGAATACACATCTCTGCAGTACTTGAGCGCTGATAACCCCACCTTCCTAGGGGCGTACTCTGCAGCTAGATTGCCCTCACTTCTGGGAGCTTGATCCATTCTAAAGACAGCTAGTTTCACCTCTACGCTGACCTTATTATTGTCCAGGGACACCTTTCTCTGGGCACTTCTCTCATTAGTCTCTGTCTACTGAGCATTACTGGCAGTCATGTGTGGGATAATATCCTTCACATCCCCCGCAGGTGCCAGCAGACGTCGTGAACTGATACTGGCACTCCTCGCCTGTTCAAGACCAGAGCATTTTTTCACCAAAAACAATACATTTTCCCCATACGACTCTGGCATGTAATACAATTGAGTCATCAGACTTTGGACAGTCCCACCCAAGAAGTACTAAACTGCCTTCCTGGAGTCCTTCTTGACCTGGCAAAGGTCACCTACTGGAGCTCCATCCAGGGGGGCGGCCAAAAGTCTCACACAATTGATGTGTACGGTTTAACAGTATCCAAGAATGAGTCATTAGTAACAGGAACATTTACCCCATTCGTACGGGGGGTCTCACACATTGGACAAGACGTGTCCATGGACGATTCTGGACACATCTTGGTGACAAGTCATCAGACAGAGGTGGATTCCACCCATCCTGGAGGCGTCTGGAGTCTGGGGCTGTGATCTTGTGTGTGTTACTGATGAGTAAACAGTCCACAAAACTCCTTCTGCTGCTTGTGGGACTCCTCCTTACTGATCCCTCTGATGAACCGGTGGCAGCGTTCCCTGTGGTGTTGAAGGTTGGTCTGCCCTTGGAAACTAGCATGATGCAAAGCAACGTCAACTTAGAGGAGCTCCATTTGATCTGGCGTACATTCTATGCACATCTAGTTTGCATTAGACTGCTAATCAGTGTGGAGTCGCTCCCCCTCCTGTTATTAGGGACTTTAATCAGGTGAATAATTCCGCTCTTCACTGTTTAGGCAGTGGCCCACACACCCAGTCTCTGCAGGGGGGCACTTTCCCCGGGACATGGCGCTCTCTCCACCTGGCACCAACCTCTGGCCCCCACAACTGCCAGAAAAGCAAAGTCTCTGTCAATGTTCTGCATTTTCCTCGACCAGGCCCTCATATTATCTCAAGCACATTGATCGACAGCCAAGACAGTCTCAAGCATATAACCACGTCTCCACCAGGTTCCTGGTCCTGGGGTCTTCATAATGAGTATTATATCTGGGTGGAATTCTCTGGAGACATTCTGCCGAATAGTCATGATTCAACATCAAATGGGCACATCCCACTCCACTCGCCGTTCCAGGCGTCCTTACTAGCACGTTTCTTCATCACTAGGCCTTAACCAGCCACTTTCTGACGAAGAGATGGGTCGCACTCCTGTTGGCAACAACAGAATCCAAGGTCTCTTTTTGACTTGCTTTGCCGCCGCTGGGTCTATGTCGCTTGGATGGACGGCCTGGCTTTTGCCCTCCCGACAATTCTCACAGCCCACAGTCTGGGTCCCATCCTCCCACCAGGGCTTGTTGGTTGGTTAAGGATAGGGTACAGCTTGCTGGGAGTTCCTGGGCTGTACTAACGTCACACATTACTGCACCCTCCCCTCCAGGACTTTGGTTAAGTTTATGACATACCCCGGCCCCCTCGCTCGCTTGTTGGGTGGTACCAGGTGCACTAACTCACTCCAATGATCTGCCCTCCACACTTCCAGGACTTTGCCTTGGTTTCCATGTCATTAGGTGCTGCTTGTCTGGTGGTCTTCCGGAGGCAGGATGCATAACTCATCACGATGATACCTGCCCTCCAGGATTTGCTTGGTTTTGGTATCTGGTGCTTGCTTTTGGGTGGTCCGGGGTAGCATCCTAACTAACACATGTCCTGCCCTCCTCCACGGACTTTGCTTGGTTGTTTTATGGTTTATCTGGTTGCTGCTTTGTTGGGTGGTCCCGGGGGGTGCCTAACTCACAATGACCTGCCCCCCCCTCCAGGACTTTGGTTGTTTGGCTTGTGGGGCTTTTGGGTGGTCCCGGGGTGCACTAACTCACAATACCTCCCCCCCTCCGGGACTTTGGGGTTTTTGGTATTGGGCTGCTTGTTGGGTGGTCCCGGGGTCCCTAACTCACACAGCCCTCCCCTCCCCCCCAGGACTTTGCTTCGTTATGTCATCTGGTTGCTTTTTGGTGGCCCCGGGGTGCATAACTACACAGCCCCTCCCCCTCCCCCCCCCGGACTTTGGTTGCTTTTGCGCCCATGCTTTCCCCAGCTGGAAAAAAGTTCAGAAGCCCGTCTCTTTCCAGCAACCCACAGCCCTGTGCTGGGGAGGGTCGGGCCCCTTTTCAAAGCGGCTTAGCAATTTATTTAGCTTTGAGGATCAGAAAACCCAGTCCTTTCCAATGCAAGTCACTTTTCAGAAGCAGTAATGGTTTGGCTGCTGGCCCTTTAACTTACCCTACACCCCCCAAACACTGTGAAAAATTTTCCCCAGTCCACTGGTTCAGCACTTTGGCCCGTTCAGTTGTGCAACACATGCCCAATTTTCACCCCATTTCAGTTACTGTGCCCATCTGATGCGATGTCCCATTGTACCTCCCCCCAATGAAAAGCGTCACTCTGTTCACCCGCCATTTTGGCCCCGGGCCCGGGGAACACCTCGCCCCGGGATCGCCGCTTTGGAAAACAAACAGCAATCGACACAGGTTTCTCATTAAAATCTGGCCTCCGCCAGCTTTTTCTTTAACAACCCAAAAAACATTACAGCAAACAAAACAAATCCTAGGGCCCTCCGCCCCTAAAAAACGTACGGAGAGTCCCCCCTCTAGCATGGTCTGGGGCTACTCCCACCCACAAACATGTATCACACTGTACAATATAGTCCTTGGCCTGGCTTCTCTCAAAAGGGGGGGCCCCCCGGGGCTCCCCCTAGGGAAACCCCCCCTTCCCCACTACTTGAGCCACATCCCCCTGTAAAACGGCGACATTTAAAAGGGCCTGGTGGCAAGCAGCTGGCAACTCTCCTTTCCACCTGGTAAAAACCCCCTGGTTCCCTTTCCGACCTGCCCTTTTCTCACGAAAGGCCCCCCAACCCTTTGGGAAAACCCATAGCTGGCTATGCGAAAAAAAACCCCCTAAGGGGAGAAAAAAAATTTAAAATTTTTTCTTTTTTTTTTATAAAATATTTTTATATAAAATAAAATTTTTTTTTTTTTAAAAAAAAAAACCCGAAAGACCCTTTTAATGCCCTTTCCTATTGAGGGGGCTTATCAGACCTAATTAGGGCCTATAGGCTTCCTGTCTGATGGGGGAGCTAAAGAGCTACCCAACTTTTGGGGGCTTTTTCCTTAAGAAGGGTTGCTGGAAAAAATGAGGTTTCTAAGATATTTGTGTTCAAACCCGAAAGGGGAAATATTGGCCAGGAGAAGTCATCTGGTGGGGTGGACCGGATAGAGAAAAAAAAACATGAATGATCTGGAAAAAACGTACCTGGAGTCACTAAATGACGCTTATTCACTTATAGTTGCAGGTGTTGGGTTTTTTATTTAATGGTGTGCTGTTTATTCATCTCTTTTTGTGGGAAATTTGTGGTCTGGTGTGCAATATTATTTAGGGCCTATGTATTGGTGATAGTAGATTGTGTGGTGGTATTTCAGTCACTATTGGTGATGATATTTGGTCTGGTATGACGGAAATTTTTCAGTCATTTGTGGGGGGATATTAATCATAGTGTGGTGGTATTATTCAGTCACTATGTGGAGGTGTTTTTCTAAGTTTACATAATTTTTTTCAAAATAAAATATATTTGGCCTCTTTTGTAAATGCTGTTTTGATGTCACCGCTGAGGCTCTGTTGCCCAAGGACCCACAAAAATCTGGAGCCGGCCCTGCCAATTAAGTATGCTTATAATCTAGGCATGATTACAGTACATGTAATATATTGTTTATAACAAATGCAGAAATAAAGAAGAAAAACTATCCACAAGTCTCCACAAACTATACACTAGACCTAAAGAGTCCAAAAGTGCATCCTGTGGGAGCCAGGGAAGCGCTGTACCACCTGGGGCCAGGGCTGCCATCAAAAATTTCAGGGCCCCATACAGCTGAAGCGTCTGGGCCCCCCCCCCGTCAACCACGCCCACATTGCCCCCGCCCACTCAACAGTCACCCAACGCAAGAAAAAAAATGCAATTGCGCCACTATTTTTGAATTTTACAGTTTATCAATATTGTGCAGGTCAGTACATAGACAAGTGCCAGAAAATACTGCCACATGTCACCACTATTATGTTACTGACCAAACCAGTATCCCCAGACCTATATTGCAAATAACAATATACTAAGACAATATAATACCACCGTACTGTTAGTGAATATGATTCAATAAGACCGATATTACAGGCGTATTATAGGGAGAGATACAGGTGCACACAGTGCAGATACATTTAGTGACTCACAGGTGACGTCTCATCGGACCAGTCGTTCACTTTCCCTTCTCTTCTCCATTCGGTCCAGACTAAACGACTTAAGAGGGGCCCCCGCACAGCTAGGGCCCAGGGGGGAAGGAGCACTGGGGCAGGGTGGGCTTCAGAGGGGCCCCAGGCATCCTGCACAGCTAGGGCCCAGGGGGCACTGGCGCAGGGGCTCATGAGGGCCCCCCATAGCTGGTGCCCGGGGGGGGGTGACCCAGGGGTTTCAGTGTGGTGTGTTTGGGCGGGGTGGGCTTCGGAGGGGCCCCAGGGGGAGGCACTGGGGTAGGTGTGGGTTTCAGTGGGGGGTGCTGGGGCAGAGTGGGTTGTTGAGGGGCCCCATGGGCTGCTGAGGGGCCCCACACAGCTGGGGCCAGGTGGGGGCAATAGGACCGGTGGGGGGCTTCCGAGGGGCCCCAGGGGGAGGTGCTGGGGTAGGGTGGGCTTCTGAGGAGCCCCACACAGATGGGGCCCAGGGGGAGGCACTGGGATAGGTGGGGGTTTCAGTGGGGGGTGCTGGGGCAGGGTGGGCTGCTAGGGGCCCCACACAGCTGGGGCCAGATTTGGGCACTAGGGCAGGTGGGGGGGCTTCTAAGGGGCCCCAGAGGGAGGTGTTGGGGCAGGGTGGGCTGCTGAGGGGCCCCAGGGGTTTAGAGGAGGCACTGGGGTAGGTGGGGGTGCTGGGGCACAGTGGGCTGCTAGGGGCCCCACACAGCAGGGGCCAGATGGGGGCACGAGGGAAGGTGGGGGGCTTCTAAGGGGCCCCAGAGGGAGGTGCTGGGGCACGGTGGGCTGCTGAGGGGCCGCAGGGGCTTCAGAGGGACCCCACACAGCTGGGGCCAGGCGGGGGCTCTAGCGCAGGTGGGGGGCTTTAAGGGGCCCCAAAGGGAGGTGCTGGGGCAGGGTGGGCGTCTGAGGGGCCCCAGCACCTCCCTTTGGGGCCCCTTAAATGATGCATGGAGGCTCCATTTCACTTCTTGCTTTAGGACCCAGGACTTTCAGTTCCTTCTCTGACACTTGTGAGGTTCTGGTTCTCGTTTATTGCTGCTTCCATAAGGATTATATATTAATATTGGTCTCATTTTTATAGCTCGTTTTACCAGAGATTCAATCTTATGTAAATCATAGGTTATGTGCTATTTCCAACAGATTTACAGGATAATAATAGCACAACAATAGCAGATTAGTGATGGTTCAAATCCTCCCAAATTTAGGGCCGCAGCACTCCAGTGCCTACAGCAGCTGATCTGGGGCCGCAGCACTCCAGTCCCTACAGCAGCTGATCTGGGGCCGCAGCACTCCAGTCCCTACAGCAGCTGATCTGGGGCCGCAGCACTCCAGTCCCTACAGCAGCTGATTGGGGCCCGCAGCACCCCAGCCCTCTGCAGCAAATTTTGGGGCCGCGCCCCCCAGCCCACGAGCGATTGGGGCGCAGAACCCAGTCCCACTGACTGATTGGGGGCAGCACCCCAGTCCTACGCGCTAATCTGGGGCCCAGCCCCCCCCCCCAAAAGCGCTGTCGGGGGCCGCAGCCCCCCCCAGTCCTACAGCTAGTTCCCAAATTTTTGAAAGTGAAAAAGAGGGACTTAAAGGGGGCGGCGATGGACAAATTTTGCATGGACACGCCCAATTTGTCGGTATCCCACGCCCCTTTCAAAAAGCCCACCCACTCCAGAAAATGCAAACGGTTTGGAAAAACCAGGTAGATGCCCTTAAGCAGGTGTAGCCCCCCATAACGGTAGGGCCCCTTACAGGGGGTAGTGCCCCTTGTACCCAAGTAAGCCCCTCTTCCCCAGGTGACCAAAATTTGTAGCGGTAGATGCCCCCTTTGTTAGCCGGAGGTGCCCCCCCTTTGTTACCCAAGTAGTGCCCCCTTTGTTACCGGTGTGCCCATTGTTAGCCAGGTATGCCCCCATTGGTTGCCAGGTAGTGCCCCCATTGTTTCCCCGGTATTCCCCCCATTGTTTTCCCGGGGTAGTCCCCCCATCTTTTAGCCAGGTATGCCCCCATCTGTTAGCCAGGTAGTGCCCCCATCTGTAGCCGGGTATCCCCCCCTTTGTTAGCCGGGAAAGTGCCCCATCTTTGGCCAAGTAGTGCCCCCATGTTAGCCAAGTTCCCCCCAAAGTTACCAAGTAAAGTCCCCCCCCCATTTTACCCAGGAGTCCCCATCTGTTTGCCAGGTGTGCCCCCAATGGTGCCGGTATTTTGCCCCATTGGTTTGCCGGGAACCCCCCCCTTTGTTGCCAGGTGTGCCCCCCTTGTTTCCCGGGGTAGTCCCCCTTTGTTTGGCCGGGTTTTATGCCCCCATCGTTAGCCAGGTAGTCCCCCCCATCTGTTACCAGTATCCCCCCATCTGTTAGCCAGGTGTCCCCCTTTGTTACCCAGGTAGTGCCCCACTGTTTACCCAGGTAGTCCCCCCATTTTTACCAGGTAGTCCCCCCCATTTTGCCGGGAAAGTGCCCCCTCTTTTTGCCAGTAGCCCCCATCGTTGCCGGGTTTGTCCCCATCTGTTACCAGGTAGTGCCCCCATTGTTAGCCAGGAAAGGCCCCTTGTTCCCAGGTATTGCCCCATCTGTTAGCCAGGAGTGCCCCCATCTTTTTACCCAGGTAGTGCCCCCCATTGTTGCCAGGTAGTGCCCCTCTGTTCCCGGGGTATCCCCCTCTTTTGCAGTATCCCCCATTGTTAGCCGGGTAGGTGCCCCCCTTTGTTCCAGGTAGTGCCCCCTTTTTTTGCAGGTGTGCCCCCTCTTTTGCCAGGATCCCCCCCCTTTTTGCCTGTGCCCCCTGTTAGCCAGGTAGTGCCCCCATCTGTTAGCCAGGTGGGCCCCCCCTTTGTTGCCAGGGGGGGTCCCCCTTTGTTCCCCAGGTAGTTGCCCCCTTTTGTTCCCAGGTTGTCCCCCCATTGTTCCCGGGAGTCCCCCCATTTTTTGCCGGTATGCCCCCTTTGTTGCCAGGGTGCCCCCTTTGTTCAGGTAGTGCCCCCTTTGTTGCCAGGTATGCCCCCCAAGTTGCCGGTAGGCCCCATTGTTGCCAGGTTTGGCCCCCTCTGTTGCCAGGTAGTCCCCCCATTGTTCAGGTAGTGCCCCCATGTTGCCAGGTGTGCCCCTCTGTTGCCGTAGTCCCCCCTCTTTTGCCGGGGTAGTGCCCCCTCTGTTAGCCAGGTAGTGCCCCTTTGTTGCCAGGTAGTGCCCCCTTGTTGAGGTAGTCCCCCCTTGTTGCCGGGTAGTGCCCCCATTGTTCCAGGTAGTGCCCCCGTTCCCAGGGTGCCCCCTTGTTCCCAGGTAGTGCCCCCCTCGTTCCAGGTAGTGCCCCCTCTGTTAGCCAGGTAGTGCCCCCTTGTTGCCGGGTGTCCCCCCTCTGTTGCCAGGTAGTCCCCCCCTCTGTTAGCCAGGTAGTCCCCCCCATTGTTGCCGGTGTGCCCCCATCTGTTAGCCGGTGTGCCCCCCATTTTTCCAGGTGTCCCCCTTTTGTTGCCAGGTCGTGCCCCCATTTTTGCCGGGTAGTTGCCCTCTGTTACCCAGGTAGACCCCCCAAAGCAAATAAAAATAAAAAAAAAAACCCACTCACCTCACCAGGCCTGAAAGCGCGGCCCCGCTCCCGACCGTTCTTCGCGGCGCAGGGGGGGGAAGTGAGGGGGCACCCGCGTCCTCCCTGCAGCCGCGGTCCCCTTCCCCCTGGCCCGCTGAATGTATCAGGCGCACACACCGGGGCCGGACATACAGGGGGAGGGGGAGGAGGGAGCGATCCCTCCTCCCTCCTCCCCGCACAGTGAGACCGCGGGCGGGGGAACAACGCGGCCGTTCACCCCTGTAGGACGGGGCCGCCCCGGGGCAAGAGTCCCCAGCGCTACTCTTTTCGCCGGGTAATGTAAAGGACCCCCGCCGGGGGGGGAGGAATGCCAATCCCCCGGGGGGGCGGGAGGGGACCCCCAAAAAGCGGGACCCCCCCCCCAAAAAAAGGGAGAGTTGGCATGTTTTGCCCCCAGCAGCTGATCTGGGGCCGCACACTCCAGGGCCCCACAAGCGTGATCTGGGGCGCAGCATCCCCGCCCCACGAGCTGATTGGGGCCGAGCACTCCAATCCCTACAGCGCTGATTTGGGGGGCGCACTCCAGTCCTACAGCAGCTATCTGGGGCCCCAGCACTCCAGTCCCCCTACAGCGCAGATCTGGGGCCCCAGCACTTATCCCCACAGCAGGGGTCTGGGGCTGCAGCACTCCAGTCCCTTCAGCAGCGATCGGGGCCCAGACCCATCCCTAAAGCAGCTGATCTTGGGCAGCAAACACTCCCGTCCAAAGCAGCGTCTGGGGGGCCCCCACTCCAGTCCCCACGCAGTGATCTGGGGCCGCAGCACTCCCGTCCAAAGCCGATTGGGGGCCCGGGAGCACCCATCCCTCAGGCTGTTTTGGGGTGCAGACTCCGTCCCTACACAAACTGATCTGGGACGCAGCACTCCAGTCTAACAGCAGGGATCTGGGGGCAGCACTCCATCCCCCACACGCAATCGGGGCC
This sequence comes from Phyllomedusa bahiana, assembly GCA_025379985.1. Lineage (NCBI taxonomy): Eukaryota > Metazoa > Chordata > Amphibia > Anura > Hylidae > Phyllomedusa > Phyllomedusa bahiana. Next base: position 25,482 of record JAODAL010047573.1, read on the forward strand.
GCAGCATTTCCCGCCCCACAGCAGCTGATCTGGGGCCGCAGCACTCCAGTCCCTACAGCAGCTGATCTGGGGCCGCAGCACTCCGTCCCCCAAAAGAATCTGGGGCCGCAGACTCCAAACCCCAAGCGCGTTGGGCCGCAGCACCCAGTTCTACCCGCCTGTCTGGGGCCGCAGAACTCCGTCCCTACAGCAGTGACAAGGGATCTCCTTTGATATTATTTTGGGCAGACCCTTTTAGTGGTCAGACCCCCCCGATCACCCACTTTCTTCTATGCTTCCTATTCCCTGCTCTTACCAGCAGATGTCAGTGTTGCTGCAGTAAATCCCCGGATTGCACAGAGGGCTCTGCTGCGCTGCTGCTGCTGATGTAATGAGGAGGAAGTGTCCAAAGTGCAGGGTTCCTGAATTTCATAATCCAGACCAGAAACACTTTTCTAAGAAAGAAGATCACATTCTACACGATTGCAGCGAATTCTGAGAACCGCAGGATTCCCAGCTTTCCCTCCCCTCCTAAACCTGCACTCCCTATAGGCAACGTCAGGAGGGGTGCTGCGGGCACGGACTCATCCCTCCCCGGGCGCGGCGCCCCCGTACCCAGCCCCACCACCCCGGGGGGCTTTTTCCTGAAAAACTGCAGAAATTTTAGGGTAAAAAAACCCCAGGTTTGGGCCCGGGGGACCCCACTGCCCCCATGTTAAAGGGGTTTTGCCCCGATCTCATTTCATACCTCCGCATCCAGTCTTTAGCTCTGTGTGTCAGAAGGGGGCCCTGTGTGACTTGTTTGATTTGCTAACATGTGACCCATCAAAACATCACCCGGCCCTTTTTTCTGTATCAAAAAAGGTCTGTTTATGTAAAAAAAATGTGATAGCTGAGGGTAAAATTTTTACCCCCCAGGGACAAAAGGTCCCCGGTTTTAAATGTGGTTGAAAAGATATACAGGGTGCGAGGAAAAATGTAGAAAAAAATTCTTTATTCGAATCCATAAAAAAAAAAGCAACCCGATGGCGCAAAGAAAAAAAAACCTTTTAAGAACGCCGACGGTTTTGGGGGTGACCACCCCTACATGGCATGGCATTTTTTTTTACATCTTCCCGGCCCGCTGTTCATTTTTCAGAACATTGTGAATTTACACGGTTTGCCCTGGCCGGGATACATGCGAAGATTTGGTGAGCTGGTTCATTCCTTCTTTTTGTTGCTCTCTTAGGTTCAAACCCCTGCAGGAACCAAACCATGGATTTTTTTTCTCTTTTTTCAATGCAGGGGACCTAAAAGATTTCCTTTTTATTTTTTTATTTGATTGTTTTACTAAGGATTACAGAGGACGGGAAGTAAAGGGCCACCTGGGGTTGAACACTCATCAGCATTTGGGTTGTGATTCTAAAGGTACAGAGGATGGGAAAATAGAAGCAGCACCTGGGGTTGAAACCCCGTCGCAGTGAATGGTGTGATTACTAAGGGGTACAGAGGAGGGGGGTAGAAGACAGCACCTGGGTTGAACTCCTTCACCCCGGAGTTGTGTGATTACTAAGGATACAGAGGGCGGGGTAAATGACGACTGGGTTGAAACTCGTAGCAGTGGTGGTTTATTACTAAAGGGGTCAGAGGCGGGGGGTAGAATGCAACACCTGAGTTGAACTCTCGCTCAGCAGTGGTGTTTTTATTACTAAGGGGTAAGGGGGGGAGTAGAATGACAGGCCTGGGGTTTTTAACACTTGCCGCAGTGGTGTTTGTGATTACTAAGGAGTACAGAGGGGCGGGAGTAGAATGGGCAGCACCCCGGGTTGAAAATCTCACCAGCAGTGAGTGTGTGTTTCTAAGGAGAAGAGGAGGAGTAGAATACAAAAACCCGGGGTTGAAATCTCGCTCACGTGAGTGTGTGTGAAACTAAAGGAGTACAGAGGAGGGAGGAATTTTACGACCTGGAGTTGAACTCTCACTCAGCAGGGGTGTGTTGTTTATAAAGGGGTACAGAGGACGGGAGTAGAATGACAGCAATGGGGGTTGAAAACTTTCCTCAGCAGTCCCGTGTGTTATTTCTAAGGAGTCAGAGGATGGGGGTAGAATGCAGCACCTGGGTTGAACACTCGCCAGCAGGAATGTGTGATTATAAAAAGTAAGAGGACGGGAGTAAAAGACGCGCCTTTGGGGTTTAAAAATCGCTAGCAGAGGTGTGTGTGATTCTAAGGGACAAGGACAGGAATAAATGACGCACCTGGGGGTTGAACCTCGCTCAAAATGAGGTGCCCCATAAATTTTTAAAAAAGACAGTTAATAGGAGTAGAAGACAGCCCCCGGGGGGTTTTAAAAACTTGCCCCGCAGGATTTTTGTGATTATAAGGGTACCGAGGACGGGGGTAAATGACAGCACCCGGGGTTTGAAAAACTCAGTAGTTCCTAGAGGAGAGGTGTGCTGACATGGCGGGCCAGGATGAGGAGCTCTCAGCCCTGGTGTCCCCGGGCGGTTTTACAATGGATCACTAAAGGGGCAGCTAAGCCAAAAGGTGCCAAATTTTTAAAATTGAATGGGAAAATGTTTGTTATTTAGTTTGCAAGTTTCCCACATCAATTTTACTTCATGGCAAAACCCCTTTGAAGCAGCAGAAAATAGTGGGTTCCCTTAGGGTTCGGGTTCATTCAGATTTGAACAAATATTTCAATGTGGATTCCGCATTGATTTCTGTGTCAAAATCTCTGTGCAACCCGAAGGCCGTTCAATTGAAAATCCGTGGAGTGAGAAAAACAACCGCATGTCCGTTCTGTGTGAATCCTCATTGAATCCCGCTCGCGAGGAAGGGGGGTAGGTTAGCCCCATTGAAGAGCAGCTAACCTGTGTCAGAATCCAAGAAAAATGCTTCAGTATGTGACACAGCATCTGAACCAAGACCAAGGAGTTGTGTTGCTACAAAGACTAGCTTACAACATGTAGGGAACGGTAAATGAAGACTATTTTCAAATACATTGCTTTGTTCATTTTGCTTTGTTGAGGAGATACGAGAGATTTTATCTGCTCTGAGTGCCCACAGGTTTCTCTGGTTACCGTCCTGCTCTCCACCTTCTCTCTCTGCTCTTACTCTTCTCTGAGAGCAGGGAGTGACGTCACCACAGGTCTGCACACAGGGCGCTGGCAGCTTGAAATCAGAGTGTGTTATCTCTAACAAACAAAGGAGACTAATTATTTGCTTACATTGAGCTCTATAGGCTTCTGATTTAAAGGTAACATCTCATGCTCTCATGTCAGTGCAATTAGAAGCATTGTGAATGCTAACCACTGCTACAGAACAACCCACAGCCTAACCAGGAAGAGACAGGAAGCATGAATCTGAAGCTGCTTATTGTTAACCAGCCTTTAAAGGCTTAAAAAGCCACCATGAGTTTGGGCTGAAATGCTGCACATATGGATATATAAAGAAACCCCTCTCTTTTATATTAAAGGGGTTAAAAAAAATTAATGATAACATTTTTGTAATAATTTTTTATTTTAAACTCATGCTTCCCTCCTCCTTCCCTCTCTTCCAGCCTCTGGCTCTATTAGTTTCTCATCCACGTCTTTTTTGCTTCCACCAACGGCAGCCGAAACGTCACTGCTGTAGCCACCGATCGCAACAGCGCTAACGAGCCCCGAGCCAATCAGATGCACAGGATTTATACTGAAAGTGCAGGTAGTGATGGCGGACATTCAGCAGAGGAGAGCTGGAGGCGTGGGTGTAACTATGGCCGCTATGGATGCTTAGGAAACCAGAGGTATAAGGGCCCCAATCAGGTGCAAGAACATTGTTCATTTTTGTAGAGTAGCCGGTGTCTTTCCAGAATTATGTGGGTTCTCTAATATATGGCGGTATTATTATATCTGCAGCTCTACTATGTAGGTTACCTGATATATGGCAGTATTATTATATCTGCAGCTCTACTATGTGGGTTCCCTGATATATGGCAGTATTATTATATCTCCAGCTCTACTATGTGGCTTTCCTAATATATGGCAGTATTATTATATCTCCAGCTCTACTATGTGGGCTCCCTGATATATGGTGGTATTATTATATCTCCAGCTCAACTATGTGGGTTCTCTGATATATGGCAGTATTATTATATCGCCAGCTCTACTATGCGGGTTCCCTGATATATGGCGGTGTTATTATATTCCGCTCTACTATGTGGGTTCCTGATTGTTATGTAAAACATTGAAAATTAAATGTATTCTGAGTTGTTCTTAAACCATTGCTTAAAATTTTGAAGTGTGAGCCATCATCCCCTCTGGGTGAAGGAATTCCTAAGAGGTCTGCAGATACCCCCCACCCCCGA
>JAODAL010047574.1:0-29785 GCA_025379985.1 Phyllomedusa bahiana
AACGCGTTTTGTGCCCAAAATTAAATTGGGAACCCAAATTAAATTTTTTTTCCCAAAAAATTTGGCGAAAAATTTAAACCCAAAAGAATTTTTTTAGAAATTTCCCCTCTCAAACCCAAAACTCCCCAAAAAACCCGTAGCCTGCCTTTTTAAAAAAAGAAACATTTTTTCTTTAAAAAAAAGGGTGATTTTATTTTTTTTTTCGCATTTTCCGGGAAGGGCAAGGTTTAAAAGCTTGGGGCAAAAATCTGCCCCTGGCAGTCCACATTGTTTACTCTTTGAAATTCCATGTTTGCACGGGTGAACTTCCCTTTACTGGTACATTAAAAACTTTGAGATTACCATTTAAGGCAAAGTTAGTTTTTTCTATTTGTTTTATAATGAAATTTGGGGCACTTAATCAAAAAAAACAACCCCAATTCAAAAAATGTTTTTTATTCTTTTAAAAAAAGGAGGGGAAATTTAAAGGGGAACCATTTGAAAAAATGGATTTTACAAAATTTTTAAAATTTTTGCATCTTTTTTAAGTGGTAGATTTACCCATTACATGAAAACGTTTTTAACAAAGGAAACCCAAAAAAATTTGGGCCAACAAAAGTATGAAAAATGTCTAGGTCTAAAATGCCCCCTAGCAAACAAAACAGAAAAACCCCATTTTAATTAATTTAGGGGTGACATGTATGAAAGGGTTTTTTCCCCCCCTTTTTCTGTGTACAAAAGCACTTAACTGAGCAAAGCGCCTGAAAGCTGTGATTTTAAAAACATGGTTTTTCCAAACAAATAATGGGTTTTTGAACTCTCCCTGACTTAAAAAAAGTTAGTCTTTTTTTTTCTAAATAAATCTGAACTTTTTTTCTTTGCAATTTTTTGGGGGTCCAAAAACACTGCTTTTTTTTTTTTTTTATCATTTTTAAGAAATTTTTAATTTTCTGCAAATTTTTTAAAAAATTTTTTGCTTTCAAATTTGGGGGACAAAAGTTGGGCCCAAATTTTATGTAAAAAAAAAACAATGCACATTTTTCCCCAAAAAATTTTTACCATTGAAAAAAAAAAGTCAGGAAACCCGAAAATTTTTGCAAAAGGGGGTTTTTTAAAATTTTTTTTCCAGGGGCTGAATATGAAAAGTGGTTCGGGCCCAAAAATAAGGGTCATTTCTTCTCCGAACCCGGACAAACCTTTTGTGAATTGGGGTCTGCCCCGAGCCCAAAAAGGGGGCGAAATGAAGCTAGATTTTTCTATAAAAAGGGGCAAAAAACAGCAAAAAAAAAAAACAAAAAAACAAATCCCTTAATTTCAACAAAACACAAACCAAGGGAAAAAATTAATTAAAATTAATTAAAATGTGAAAACTAAATTAAATAAAAAACCAATTTTAAAATAACCCCAAAATTTTAAAAATTATTTAAAAAAAAAAAAAAAATGGAAAAAATTGTGATATTTTTTAAAAATTTTTTAATTTTAAATTATTTTTTTTTTTTTACCCTTAAAAAAAATTCTGTTATTTTAAAAAAACTTCAAAAATTTTTTTTAAAATTTTATTAAAAAAATAAAAAATTTGTAAACCCAAAAAAAAAATTTTAAAATTTAAAAAAAAAAATCTTTTAATTTTTTTTCCCCCAAAATTTTTAAATTTAAAATTTTTTTTTACTAGGGTTAAAATTTTTAAATTTTTTTTTTTGCTTTTCACCCCCTTTTTTCTACTACAGCAAGTGCCCCACAGCACAGGTTTTTTCTGGGAAAAATGTGTTCCTTTCCAAAGGCAGGATCATTTCCAAAATTTTTCTATTCACTGAATGCTTTGTCTAATACTTTTCTCTTTTTCCACCCTACTAAAACCCTTTGATTTTAGGGGGCCTTTTAACCTTTTTTAATCCCAAACACTAGCGAGGGTGTCGAACTCAGTGCAGTTCCACAGTGCAGTTTTGGGTGCTTTTTAAACTGCGCTCCAAATTAAACTGCATTTTACCAGCAACTTCTTTCACTTTTTAAAAACTGTTTGGAAAGTGGGTAATCAGTTAGTGTGTTTGTCATCCGCAAAAAAACTTTAAATTACTTAAAAAAACCGTTTGAAAAATTTAGACAATGAAAGAAGCTTCTTTAATAAAAGCAGTTTAAATTTTGGGTGCAGTTAAAACGCACCAAAACTCCCTTTTTTGTGAAAGCCCCCCTTAGTGTAAAACTACTAGTTTTAAAGAATACAGGGGAAAACAAAATTTTTGGACTAAACAAACCTTTAATTTAAAGGGTACGTACAATTTGTTCTAAATCAAGTAATTGTTTTGGTTCAGTGCCTAAATGTAAAAACACCCTTGTAACGTCTTGATAAAAATATTTTAAGTTTGGTTTTAAGCTATATGTATCTCTTGATTACAGACTAAAATAAATGTTTTAAAATTAATTAACATGGAATCATTTGTTTATTTAGCAAAGCAAGAAGTTAGTGTTTCTAAGTATTATATAAAAACCTTAATGGTGTCCTGACACAGTGATTACTGCAGACACCATTTTAATGCCCCGCCTCTCCCCCTTCCAAAAGCTCTAATGTTTTCTATTGTCAAAGACATCAGGACTTGATGTTTGCAAGAGGAGTTGAGTTTTTTAATAGTACTGTTTAATGTGCCATACAATGTATTAAAATTTGTGGTGGAATGGATATAAAACACAATTTGGTGTTTTTTTTTTGGGGGTGAAGGGTTTACTGAAATATAAAAAATGACATTTTAAATCTTTTTTACTGGGGCAGTAGGATCATGGCAATAGCAAATTTATATCGTTTTTAAATTTAACTTCAATGCACACTTGTGTTCCCTTGTTCTGGGACCCTTTACAATTTTAGGCCAATTTTGAAAACTGTTAGGTCTAACACTCACTTTTTTTTTCCCAATAGGGTTACTATAGGGAAAAAAATGAGTTTTATCCTCAACATTTCTACTGTGCCCCTTTTAAATTTTCCCGTCAAAAAAGGACTATGGAAAATTTTTTTTTTTATTGTCAACAATTTTTGATCTCTTTTAATTTTTCTATTTTGGAGGGGAAATGATCAAAATATATTTATATATCTGTCACATTAACATGGTCATGGTGTTTTTTTTCTTCAGTATTATTATTCTTCATTATTATTCATTATAAGGCAAAAAAATTGGCGGATATTTTTTTTTTTTAAAAATTTATCAATGGGGGAAAGGGTTTTTTAAATATTTTTTTTTAATTTTTTTTTAAAACCTTTTTCTTTGTTTTTTTTGGATCCGGATGAATTATTTTTAAGGGTTTAAATTTTTTTTGTACAATTTTTACCCCCCCAAAAAAAACTAATGCTTTGGTAAAAATGGGGCGAATTTCCCCAAAAAATTTAAATTTTTCGGTCGTTTCCCCCCAAAAATTTTTCCCCAAAATTTTTTTCGTTTCCAAATTTTATTCGCGAATGAATAAATTTTTAAAAAGCGCTATTTTCCTGGTGCAAGAGCCTTTTATGGTGTTGTAGAACATTTTGTCCAGCGAAATATGAATAGGGGCGTAAATTTGGGGTATTGAAAAAAAAGGGTTTGTGATTTAGTTTTTTGAAAAGCATTTTTTGACAGGTGTGCTTTTTTAGAATCGCTTTTACCCCTTCATTTTGCTGGGCAGTTTACGGGGTAAAAAATGAAAAAATTTAATTTAAGCAGTGGAAAATGGCAATGCAGCCTGCTAAAAAAAGCCTGACAAGGGGTTTAAAATTCACCTATAACCTCAAAGGGGGGCACTTTTTTTTAAAACCCCTTTAATCAATGTTTCCCACGGTTTAATGACAGAATTTTTTTATTTTAAAAACCCCTTTTACCTGTAAAAGTCCCCCCTCCCCCCCCCCCCCCCCCCAAAAAAAAAAGTGGAGAGGGTGTCCGGGAGCAATTTTGTCAAATAAATTATTTGCCTAAAAAAAAAAAAAAATTTTAAATACAGCTTTTTTTTTTGTTAATACCACATTCCTTTTCTGGGGGGGGTTTTTATTTTGGATTATTGTTCTCTGTGCCAGAGTTACTTTTTTCACTTATAGGGTGAAACACCTTTGAAATATAGCTTGTGTATTTGTCTTATACACACATCTACATTAAACAGAGTTTGTTTCATTATACATTTTTGATCGAACAGTATGTCAGACACACAGATGGCAGGCCCTTCATATGGGAGGGGCAGTGGCACAAATGTTCCTGGAGCAGGCACAGGTCGCAGCACAGTAAGGGGATGTCACAGCAAGGGTTACTTGGTGAGGCCAGAGCTACTGGTGTCATCTAGCGGCAGTGTGTTGAACACCAAGTCAATGGTTCTTGAATGGTTGACTAGGTCATCCCCTTCCTCCCAGATGACATCTGAAAACCCCTGCCAAGAGTTGGTGGGTTTGTCAGATACAACCCTCACCTGTCCTCAAACCACCTCATGGCCGAAATCAAATGATAAGACTCCCGAAGTTGTACCGATCTGTATATAAAATGAACAATAATATGGGTGTAACGAAAAAAAAAAATAATTCAATAAATTAATTTGTATTTCTTTATTTTCGTTACATCCATACTATTGATCAGTGGCAAACGAAAATAAAGAAATAAAAATGAATTTATTGAATTAATTTATTTTTTTTCATCACCCCATATTATTGTTCATTTTATATAGAGATCGGTACAACTTCGGGAGTATTATCATTTGATTTCTGCCATGTACAGTTTTATTATAGATTGCATTAGAAAACCCATAAGAGCGACGCACGCTCTCCCATTGGCCCAAATATCCGCGCCTCTTTTAACTTAGCCAATCACAAACAGAGCTCGCTCTGCATTTCTTTTCCCCATAGAACTCTATGAGAAGGTAGCTCAGCCGCTGATTGGCTAAGCAGGACGAGCCCCTCTTCCCCCCAACCAATCACAGTACTAGAATATTTCCCTTAGACAGTAATAACTTTTAGGGCTCCCTTCTATCGCGCCCTTCTTTCTCCATTCAAAATATACACACTACATCTGATTGGTGGATTCATATCTCCCGCCTGGTCTCAACCAATCAGCTCTTTTCTGCCTTTTTTACTGTATTTTGAACTGTCCACCTTTTCATTTGATTGGTCCATACTTCTCCATAGCTTATAATGGTTCCCTGTCGCTCCTATTCTGATTGGTTGGTTTCTGCCGACCAATGAGAAGAGCTTAAACAATTTTAATTACGGTATTGCCCGGCAATTCTCTGTATCGCAATTCCTGATGTTGCGCCGGTCTCGGTGACAAACGCGCTGTTAGGGATTTGATTGATTTATGTTTATAGAAGGTTTGAGCTCTTTTTCAGATAATAATTTACACCTAATAAAAATTATTTTTTTAATCATACTCCATGCCGCACGGCGCTGAGAGACGAGATTTCATTGCCCCGATCTCTCTATTGACTACAATGGGAGAAAGTAGCTCGCGCTCTGATTGGCCGGGATTGCCAAGCCCCGGCTAGTTCAACCAATCAGCTCCTTTCTGCCTTTTTACTGTATTTTGAACTGTCCCGCCTTTGAATTTGATTGGTCAATACATCTCCATAGGTTTTAATGGGTCCCTGTCACTCCTATTCTGATTGGTCAGGATTGCCAAGCCCTCGCTAGCTCAACCAATCAGCTCTTTCCTGCATTTTTACTGTATTTTGAACTGTCCCGCCTTTGAATTTGATTGGTCAATACTTCTCCATAGGTTTTAATGGTTCACTGTCGCTCCTATTCTGATTGGCTGGTTTCTGCCGACCAATGAGAAGAGCTTACAGAATTTGAATTACTGTATTTCCCGGCAATTTTCTAGATCCAAATTCCTGATATAGCGCCGATCTTGATTTTTGGAAAGTGATTTTAAATTATGTATTTTTACATAAATACAAGAAGGTTTGAGCTCTTTTTCAGAGAATGTTTTATGCCTTTATAAAGGCAATTTTTTTTTTATTCATACTCCATGCCGCACGGATATCTTTAATGATTTCTCGCTATTTTCCAGCCTGTCTTGAATCGGAATACATGTTAGGCGCAGTCCCTTCTGCGCCTAAGTCCCGCACTGCGCCCCACACACTGGCGAGGCGTGGCGGACTTTACACGGCATGTATGATCGCACTACCTCGGCACCGACATACATGAGGCGCAAATTTCGCCGGAAAACTGGCGGAAACATGTGCTCAGACGTGGCGAGATTCATACATGTCGCTCTATGTGTTGTGGGCTCTGTTCCACTATACAGCGAGGAAAAACTATTTGAGGACAGTGAGCAGCTACTGGGCAGCAAAGAGGTGGGGCAGACATCTGCTACTTCTTGCAGTGGACGGGCAAGTAGTGATGTGGAGAGTGGCATAGGGGGTTATATTGCGAGCGGTCAAGCTCTGAACACCGAGACCTTTGAGGAGGACAGCAGTGACAGGCAAACTCTAATCGATGATGATCATCAACGTTTGGAGAAGAGGGCGGCAGCTTGCACATAGTGTGGCCGGGAATCAGCAGGGTGGCAGCAGTGCGAGGTTGGGAGCCAAACGGCCATGGGGTAGACCACGTGCTTCGCAGGTCCCGTCTGGCCCAGAAAGTAGTGGCACAGGGACTCACCGAGGCAGAAGCGGTAGCAGTCAGTCAGTGCGGCGCATTGGTAGTAAAATCACTTTCTTGGCGGTGCCGCAGTTTTTGCCAAGACACCGAGGAGGCAAACATGGGTATATGTAGAATCCGTGGGCAGAAAGTGAAGCATGGCCAGGACCTAATGTTGGCACCATAGCCCTGTGTCAACATATGCAGCGTCACCATCCAGTGGCCTGGGAGAAACGTATGTCAGATGTGGTGGTCCATCCTGACGCAGTAACAGCAGCACCACCCAGTGGCACTCATCCCATTTCAGCCAGTCAAGACTCCACCACCTCTGCCTAAGGAAGCTGTCTGTCTTTCCCATCATCTACCGGTCCAGATGATCCTGCTCCTCGCCACTCATAGTGCCAGCAGTTGTTCACCGAAGCGATTGCCTAGAGAGTATGCGTCCAGCCATTCTACAGCGCAGAAGCTGACCATGCTCCCGTCCAAGTTGGTGGTACTGCAGTCTCTCCCTTTTAAAGTGGTGGACTCTGCACCATTCAGAGAACTGATGGCTTATGCCAAGCCATGTTGGAGAGTCCCAAGCCATAATTTATTTTCGAAAAAGGCAGTACCAGCCCTGCACAAATAAGTAGAAGAGAAGGTGGTCCTTGAGCCTGTCGGTGTCTTCCAAAGTGAACGGCAGTGCGGACGTGTGGAGTTGTAACTATGGTGAGGGCCGGTATATGTCCTTTATGGCCCACTGGGATGAATGTGCTTCCTGCCCAGCCACACCAGCAACTTGGACAGGAGACGCCGATTTCTCCTCCATGTTGTCAAACTGCTGATCCTGCGTCAATGTCAGCCTCCTCTACCACATCAGCCTCTATTGCAGTGACAAGTCTTAGTGCCCCTTCAGCATACCTCATGTGCAGGGTACAGCGGTGTCACACAGTTCTACACATGGTTTGCCTGGGCAAACGAAGTCCCACAGGGGAGGAACTGCTCCGTGTCATGAAAGACAAAATTGATTTGTGGCTTTCTCCGTGACAACTGAAAATCAGGACCATGGTAACAGACAATGGAAAGAATATGATGTCTGCGCTGCCCCACCCATCTGCAAGACATTCTAAAAATGGCCAGGAAACTTTGCATGTACTTCAGCAATTCATACACTGCCAAGCACACACTCTTTGAGCTGCAGCGGCAGAACAGCCTCCGCCAACAATGGCTGATATGCAACGTTTTCACCCGTTGGGATTCCAGCCTCCATATTTTGGGCCGACTCTATGAACAGAGAAAGGCCATTAATGATTTCTTGATGATCCAAGCGGACAGGTGTACTCCCCTGTGTAATTTTGATGTCAGCCAGTGGCAGCTCATGCGTGACATCTGTCGTTTGCTCAGGTCCTTTGAGGAGGCCACGTTATTTGTCAGTCGCCAGGACTACGGGGTGAACAATGTCATTCCACTGCTTCATGTCCTGGAACAGATGCTGCAAAATCTGTCTAGTCAGGGGAATGGAGACGTGGCAACTACATCCCATGGCCACATGAGTCTGACGGGGCTGAACTGGAGGAATAAGAGGAGGACATTGGAGCACAAGCAATATCTGGTGAAATGAGTGGTTTTTCTACCCAGGTGACAGGAGAGGAGGAGAAGAAGCAGCAGCCAGAGGAGGTAGAGGGAGATGAGGAAGACAAGGAAGATGACCCAGATACACCATGGCAGTACACAGTGGAGATTAAGGCAGGGAGTCCCTCAGAGTCACTTGCGCAGATGGCCCACTGCATGCTGATTTGCCTGGGTAGTGACAGCCAAATAGTCACCATCCAGTAGAGGGATGACTTCTGGCTCTCCACCCAAGCAGTAAAGTGTCACGAATTTACTGTGTGGCACAGAGAACAATGTCCCAAAATAAAAAATGCTGGTTCAGGAACATGTCTGTATAGTGTGTAGTTGAAAGGTATTTCACTCCAGTAGCTATAAAATCGGAAGTATTTGGCTCATTGCGGCAACCTAGTGCTGCTGCAGAGAGATCCGTTTACATAAAAGACACAGTGACAAGTGGCAGAATGTAAGATGGCTGACCTATTTATACAGCTGTGATCTCACAGAAGCTGGCTGGCTGCTAATTGGCAGCATGTCTGCATGTCATGGCATTGGGGATTTCCTTTCTTTCTCCCTAATTCTTTGCCCCATGTCACGCAATCTGCTCTCGGTCATTTTAGAAAAAAATGTTTTGTTACCATGAATCGCCAGGAAACTCGGCTTCGTTTAAAATTTTTCCGAAAATTCAAAGCGAATTTCACTTTGTCAGATTTGATCCACTCATCCCTAGTTATGGCATTAGTCAACAGTGTATTTGGGGTAGACTTCAACTCAGTTTTTCCTTAATAAAGTGGAATGGAAAATAATGGGCGACATGCATGAAGTTTGGCGTTAACTCGACAAATTTCATGCGCATATTAATGGCATAGAATGAGTCTGATTTATAAACCCGCTCTACAGCAGGTCATAAATCAGGTGCATTCTAGCACTTGGGCAACATTTCTGGATCAGGTATACCACTTTGATAGTGGTATACCTGTTGCACCTGTAAAGCGCCCAGAAATGCCGTAGCGAAGCTTCGCTACGGTTCTAGTGCGCCCCACCTCCCACATGCCCCTGAGATCAGGAGATTTAAAAATGTATGAACGGGGCTGCACCTGATATCGGGCTGAAAATACACCAGCCCCAGTCATACATGTCAGCCATTGTGTCTGGTGTGTTCCAGCTTCTTACAAAATGGGGCTTGATTGCTGTTTCTTGGAAAATAAGTGCCAACCGTGGCACATCCAAACAACATAATTTGCATTTTGGAATTACGTGTTCTATTGAGGATCTCTTAAACAGGGTTTATGCTTTCATATAAACAGCAGAAATGTATTGAAAATGTATTGTGCACTACCACAAAATAAATCAATGTTCCCAGCTCTTTATTAACACACTTTTATTACTATTAACATATATCTATCTATCCATCAATCTATCTATTATCTATCTATATTACTTATATATATAAGTATATAGTATATATATATATTTATTTATATATATATATATATAGTATATATTATATTTCTTATATTTATATAATATTATATAGATCTGACAGGAAATCAGAATAAACCTTACTGGTTTTAGGTCTGTTTAGGATTTTCCAAATTTCGTTTATATTTGCAAAGACACAATAATGAGAGGAAGGGTATTTTAAAGTCTTTTTATTATTTCTGCAAAGTCAAAAAGTTTACATACACTGGGATTTACTATGCTTGATTATTTTATTGGCAACATCTGAGTTAATTAGAGACACACACACACCTGTGGATGTATGTTAAAGCACACCAGAAACACACTGCTTCTGTGTGTAACATCATGGGAAAATATAAAACAATCAACCAAGATATCAGGAAGAGAATTGAGGACTTGCACAAGTCTGGATCATCCTTAGGTGCAATTACAAGATACTTGAAGGTGTCTCATTCATCTGTACAAACGTATATACGCAAGTACAAACAAGATGGGAATGGCAAGCCATCATACCACTCAAGAAGGAGATGGGTTCTGTGTCTCAGAGATGAACATGCTTTTGTCTGGCATGTGCATATCAACTTAAGAACAAAGGCAAAAGATCTTGTGAAGATGCTGGCTGAAGCTAATAAAATTGAGTCATTATCCACAGTAAAACGAGTACTATATCAACATGGGCTGAAAGGCCACTCTGCCAGGAAAAAGCCATTACTCCAAAAAAAAAAAAGCCTAAGAGCACCAATCCGACTGTGAAACACAGGGGTGGCAGCATCATGTTGTGGGGTTGTTTTGCTGCAGGAGGGAGTGGTGCACTTCACAAAATAGATGGCATCACGAGGAAAGAAGATTATGTGGAAATACTGAAGCAACATCTCAAGACAACATCTAGGAAGTTAAAGCTTGGGCAGAAATGATCTTCCTAATGGACAATGACCTGAATCATATTGCCAAGCTGGTCACAACGTGGCTTAAGGATAACCAAGTCAATGTTTTGGAATGGCCATCACAAAGCCCTGATCTCCATCCTTTTGAAAATTTATGGGCAAGTGTAAAAGGCAGGTGCGAGCAAGGAGACCTACAAACATTGGCTCAGTTACACCTGTTCCTGTTAGGAGGTATGGGCCTAAATTCCTACCTAATTATTGTGAGAAGCTTGTGGAAGGTAATCCAAAAATTTTGACCCAAGTCATACAGTTTAAGGGCAATAGCTATACAAATACTAATGAAATGTATGTAAACTTTTGACTTTGCAGAAAGTAATAAAAATGCCTTAAATATTATCTCTTTCATTATTCTGGCATTTGGCAAATATAAATTATTTTGGTAATCCTAATTGACATAAAAGGGGTAAGGTGTATCTTTTTTCATGTGAGATTAGTGAGAAAACATGCACATGTCGTCTTTTTATATAGTACATGTACTTCTGATTTTCAATTGTGTGTGTGTATGTATTTGTATTATATATATATAATATATATATATATATATATATATATATATATATATATATATATTTGAAGAAAATATTATCCACGTTTTTATTACTATTAAATATAAATGTCAAAATAAGAAAATTTACTAAACAAACTCACAGAAACTCCTTTTATTGATTCTGCAATATGTGGCCACACTGTAATCCAGGAATGAAAGAGTGTTAGAATTTATGCAGAAAGTCATGAAATAGATATCTACTGTTGTTTCCGAATGGGCTGTGTAAAAATGATTGCCATCTGACAGGAGATAATTACTAAGAGAAGAATGTTTGACCAAAAAAGCTTTTCTGAAAGCTTAATATCCATGCACAATTTGTGGTGAGGAAAAATAATATAACCAGTCCCAGAGAAACCAAATAGACCATGTTAAGAATTCAGAGTCATGAAGACAAATAAAATGAGCTTATTAGCTACACTGCAATGAACAAACATTCATCTACAATGATCAATATTTGACAATTGAACTTCACAAGATCTTTGTACAGGTCAAATAAAGATATAGGATCAACATTTTAGATATAAAGAAAGTGTTCCTTGGACAAGTAATAACCTGTCTCTTTTTATATCTCAGTTGTGATGATTCTTGTAAAACTACAATGTATTTGCCTGTATGTTTAAGGCACTTAATCTTAAATACAATCCTTCTCAGTATAAAATGAAAATGCAGTCTAAACAAGTGTAAAATCGGGAGTTAAGGAGGTTATATAATCTCTTAAGGTCGTACTACAGAATGATGATGGTTATGTCCAAAGTCCAAATATATAGTATAGTAGATTCAGAAAATCCTGTCAAACAAGAAAACGATGCTGTTTAATTAAGGAGCACAAACCAAAATATTTTTTATACAGAAAATTTCAGAAACTCTCTTTCAAAAATTTTTCCCCTATTGTTTTTTTACTATTAATTAGGGTGGCATATGTAATTCCAATAATCTTTTATGAAAAGGGTAGTTCAATTTTCTCATAAAATATGACAAACCCAGATGTACACCATTACAGTTAATGGTGATTAGTCACAGCACTCTGATTTCTAAATTGAGAAGCCATGAAACAGGTGTGAACAGAGTCTTAACAGGTATCTCCAACCGAAACCTTTTGTAACATATGCCTTAATAATCTGATGAATAGGGGACCAAGTGGATGTATATATTTTGTAACCATTCCCAGGCAACAAGTGGATGCACGTGCTATGTAGATTTTCCCATCTTGTAAAGTGAATGCATTTAACTAGAGTATGTTGTCACTTTATCCTGATTGTTAGAATCAAGGGGTGGTGATTCAGCACTGTCTCCTTCAGCATTTTCCCCCTCACCACAGCCACCAGCTGTGCAAAGAACCACATAATGGCCGAATTCATTCCCCAAGTCATTAAGGGTCCAGGGGAGAGAATCTCACTGTCACCGATGCCCCTGCGACCCTCGTCCCA
Source organism: Phyllomedusa bahiana (assembly GCA_025379985.1). NCBI lineage: Eukaryota > Metazoa > Chordata > Amphibia > Anura > Hylidae > Phyllomedusa > Phyllomedusa bahiana. The sequence goes on from JAODAL010047574.1 coordinate 12,520, forward strand.
GGTCACAGGCGCATCCATACCCCGCTGCTGAGCGGCACCGCGTCCCGCACGTCGGGTCGCGGGCTCGCTCGTCCCCCTGCCAGTCCCGGGTCTCACTTACCCGGCCATGCTCCTGCTGCTGTCTCTGTCCCTCGGCGCGTGCGGTCCCGCTCCCTAGGGCGCGCGCGCCGGCAGTATTCAATTTAAAGGGCCAGCGCACCGGTAATTGGCTATTGCCGGTTGCTGCCTCTATGTAAGCCTGCCTCTTCCGAGTAACCTCGCCGGATCTTTAGTGCCCATGGCCTATTGAGAAAGCGTTCTGTGAAGTCTTGTTCTGATTACCGTGTACCGTACCTTTTTGCAAGCGTCCTTCGACCATGAACCTCTGCCGCCTATCCTGACCTTATTGCCTGTCCCCGACTATGAGCCTGCCTGATGATTCTGTACCACGCCTACCCTTGGCCGCCACCGCGAGCAAGTCCTGCCAATGGAAGCGACCTGGAAGACTCCCGCCGCAGCAATTACATCCCGCTTTGCAGGGGGCTCTGGTGAAAACCGGGACCTACTTAGATTCCGCTCCCTGGTGTGGGCTTCCACCATCGCTTGTGGGGGTCCAGGGGATCCACTACCTCGGTGCGTTACACTCACTGATCATAAAGAGATGTCTTATACTAGCGACAGGCCAAAACTTTTTAAAGTGGGAAAATCCCTTAGAGGTGAATGAGAGATTTGGATATACTTAACTCTTTAATTATTGTCAATACAAGTTTTTACTGTGGCTATTAAGGGGACTTAATCTGAAGTGCTCAGTGCCATTGGCATCCAGGACACTGCACTCTCTTGATTCTCATCCTACCTCTCTGACTGCTCCTTCAGTGTCTCATTTGCAGGTTCTACTTCTTCTCCTTTCCCTCTTGATGTTAAGGTTTCTCAAGGATCGGTTTTTGGTCCTCCTCTATTTTCAATCTACACAGCCCCTATTGAACAAACCATCAGCAGATTTGGTTTTCAGTACCATCTCTATGCTGATGATACTCACCTATACACCTCTTCCTGTGACATCACTCCTGCCCTGCTACAAAACACCAGTGACTGTCTGTCCGCTGCCTCTGACATAATGTCCTCCCTCTATCTTAAACTAAACCTCGCTAAAACTGAACTTCTTGTCTTTCCGCCATCTACCAACCAACACCCCCTGCTATTTCTGTTTCAGTGTGTGGTACAACTATAACTCTTAGGCCTCGTTCACACGGCTTATTCTGGGACAGATTCCAGCCGTACTGCACGCTGTATTTGCGCTGCAGTACGGCTGGAATCCGTCCCAGTCATTACGGTAATCCACAGTTCTCATAGAGAACTATGGATTCTGTGACATGCACATTATTTACGCCGTGTACGCGCCATGAATAATGCATGTTTTGGGCCGCAGCTCCCGGGCCCTCCGCCCTCCCCCCTGCAGGGCACCGGCGTAATTGGGGGGCGAAACCCGTCCGCAATTACGTCCAATAACCATGTAACATCCTTTGGGTGAAAGCCACTGTTTTGGGGTTTTAAAATTTTTCTGTCTTTAAACCCCCAAAACCCAAACCCCATGCCTCTCCTGTCCCTGCACCTCAAGAAAATCTTTTGACCCGTCCTTTTTCACTGGGGAAACAAGGTAAATTCCTTGTTCACTTATTCTTTCTCTTTTTGACTATGTAACTCCTGCTTATCATCCCCTCTCTGCAAACCCTTTCCCCCCCCAATCTGCCAAAATGCATCAGCAAGGGTCATCTTTCTTTCCCCCACTATACTAAAGCCTCTACTAATGCCAGTCACTGCATGGGTTTCCCATCCGTACAATACAGCAAAATAATCACTTTACCATTTTGCTCTCCACAGTCGTACCCCCCTACATTTTTTTCCTTTTTTTTTTTTTTTCCACCATTCCATCTCTCCACTTTGTTGCTGATATAAATTACAGGCCAAATCATCCCCAATCTCCATCCCCCCTCCCCGGTTTCAAACCGTGCTGAACCCGTTCACCGGGAAACGCTAGCATGGGTGGCAGGCACACTCACAACCCTAATTTTTTGAGATCCTTTAGAATTATCTTCCAGTCTGGACTACCAAGACCCAATTCTAAAACCAACCTTCTTCACTAATCTGTCGCTTCTACACTATGTCTCCAGGCACTTATCTGTATAAGATGTATAAAACTGGGGGGGCGGGTTTATTCAATTTTTATGTAAACCCCCCATATTTTGAAATTTGGGTGGACCATTATAAACTTCCCTTCTCACCCTTCATTTCACCCTTCATCTTTTTTTTAAAGGTAATCCCTTTTTTTTGTCCCTTACTTGTACCTTCTAAATTTTAAAGTGCTGCGGAATATGCTGGCTGTATAATAATAAAAATAATAAAAATAAAATAATAAATAATAATAATAAAATAATTAAAAATAATTATAATAATATTATTATTATTATTATTATTATTATTATTATTATTATTATTATTATTATGCCCTGGACAGAGAACCCGACCGGAAAAATGGCGACCCCGCAAAAAACTCCTAAACAAATCCCTAGACTATCCCTGTATAAATATAAACGGACATATCAGGGAAACAAAGAGCATAGTCTAGCATAGAGAACAGGCATTAAGTTCCTACAAATGGGTCAAATGTGAACAAGGTCCTCTTTAAGATATATTAAAGACCTCTATAATAGGTAAGTATAAACACACAAGTCTATATATATGCAAATCCCCAAACGCGTGTCGGCCCGATCCCAGGGATTCCTCAATGGGTCACAACTGCAAAAAACACTTACACTACAGATGTTATATTCATTAAATAAACATAACAAGATATGTTATAAATGTCCACAAAAACGTGTTTATACTTACCAATTATAGAGGTCTTTAATATATCTTAAAGAGGACCTTGTTCACATTTGACCCATTTGTAGGAACTTAAATGCCTGTTACACTATGCTAGACTAAGGTCTTTGTTTCCCTGATATGTCCGTTTATATTTATACAGGGATAGTCTAGGGATTTGTTTAGGAGTTTTTTGCGGGGTCGCCCTTTTTCAGGGCGGGTTCTCCGTCTAGAGCATATTTCTAGTTCAGATGTTCCCAGGGGAAGTATAGGGTTAAATCACTTATCTATGACACTACTGTCCCTTTAATGTTTGTTGAATATATGTTTTTTTAGCTTGTGGTTATTAAAAGTTATATTTTAATAGGAAGAATTTTTCTTGAGTATATTTAATGACTAGTATTCCTAGAGCTGTACAGGTGCGAAAATATAGAGTTGTCCAGGTGAAACAAAGTCAGTGCATCACACATGAAACAGCACCGTAGTGAGAAGTGATGGCACAAACAATCCCTTGAACTTTGTTTAAAAAAAATCCTAGTTTTATTCAAAACCTATTAAATTTAGTAGCCTATAGAAGGCAAACAGCATATTTAACAATGTAAAAACTCCACGGTTCTCTTACACGTTTCGAGTCTGGCGACTCTTACTCATAGCTGCACACTTTACAATGGTTAAGATTTAGATAAACATGGCTAGCAACACCTCAGTCTATCCACACAAAAATAGTTCTGTGTGGTTTTCTCCTGTCAATGATATCTGGGGGAGAGTGTTGTACTCTATCCCTTCCTGGCGCAGTTCTGTTTTTAAAAGATAGAAGCCATGTTTTTTTCTAATCCTGGAGTAGGCCTTCAATAGAATTCACTGTAATTAACAAACAGATCCTTAACAAAAAAGTATTATACTATACATAACTAACCTCTTTAATTAATATACAGTTGTAGAATAACCTTGGGAGTTGGTTTTATTATTCATATAACAAGTTAAATTACTTTAAAAAATAATTGATAATCCCATTTAAATTAAACTATTTTACTACTTCATTACTAGGATTATTAAAAAATCCCCTTGGGGGTTTATTGTCATCGTTGGTTCCTTACACTTTTTTTTTGCTTTAATTTAAAAAAAATATTTTGAAGCTGACATATTAGATTATGTCTTTATGACATTATATTTTGTTACAGGACAGTGGTTTTGAACATTTCAAACCTGTGAAGAATTTTAATTTTAAATTATGTAGCTGTCCTCCTCTGTTGCTTATTACTATTTATGATTTTCTAAGAGATGGCTTAATATACAAATGACAGCTCTGTGATTAGTAAAGAGGAGGAATGATTAACAGTAAATTAAACCAAGTGTTTTCAATAAGGGATAGAAAACTGGAGCCCAAAAGGACTTTTCTACAAATAGTGCAGCTGGTTTTTAGTAAAAAAATGATTAAATTATTTTTCAGATGACAAAATATTCATGTATCTAGCACATTTGTGCACTATATTTACTATTTTGCCAGAAGCAAAAAGGGTTAATGATAGGTTAAGATCGGGTTTTTTAAAATAGGTTATAGGGTTAAGAGTTGTATAATAAAAGTTACGTTTTGGGTTTTTTAAATGATGAAACTGATGAGTTTAAGTTTTCCATGGCAAAATAGTAAATATAGTGATCAAAAGTCACTCTTTGTTCTCTTGCGAGAGTCCCAATTTTTGGGAGATTATGTAGCACATTTGTGAGCACAAATACAATACAGAGAATAACTATATCATGCTCTCTTGTTTCTTCATATTCTTAGATATTTGTGAAAATAAAGCTCCATACAAATGCACTTACATACTTTGTGGTGTAGTGGCTGTATTAGGTATCTAAGAACTACCAAGCTTTCCAAGAATTTTTCTAAAGCAGAAATTTTGTTTGTCACTTTTTGCAGGCAGATGCTACCTAGTCTACAGTGCAATATAAAATGTCGTACATATAATGTTTTTCGTTTGTGGAGGTTTAGTGGCTTCTTTTGGGGCTGTACTTTTTTCAAAACATAGCATGGTTTGGTAATAGCATTTTCTCTGACGTGTTTCACACAAGCTTTTTCATAGAACTTGAAGACACTAAATTACATACAAAAATTGTACTAAATAATAAAAAACACCACCAAAGTAACCACTGAATCTTCCCTAAAAATGCTTGTTACATAATAAAAAACCACTATCATTTTAAAATTAGTTTTTCATGAATTGAAAAACATCATAAAATAAGACTGTGCTTATGCCTTATAGAGACATAAATCATAAAACATGAATCAGAATAAATTTGACACATACAGTATTAAAGCATAAGCTCTGATACTAACATAACATCTATAACATCTTTAAGGTGAAAACTGATGATCAGTTATTATTGATTTTGACTCACAATGGTTCTGTAGACAGTTGCTCTGAACTGTGTTCAGTTTCAAGCCAGACAACTACAGAAAGTTTGGCATCCATATATTTTTCTAATTTGCTACTCCAATTCAATGCTGGTCTTTTTCTTTTTCATTGACCTTCTACCTAGTGCAGCAAAATGACTTCTTCTAATGATCCTTCCCCTTGCATGATGTGTGCAGAGTTGTAGTTTCTAAAGAAATTTCAGATTTAGTCTTTCCCTGTACAGAGTTGTTTTTCTCTCAGACCATGACACACAAATACTCCTAAATAATTAAAGGTAATTAAAGACCAGTAAGTTTAATATACGGAGGGATTCTTAAGGGACTATGTACAGAAATACGTGGCTGACTATAATACTTTAAGTGATTGCCAGCATGGTTTTACTAAGGACAGAAGTTGTCAGGCCAACCTGTTCTGTCTTCATGAAGAGGTTAAAAGAAGTCTGTATAGTGGGGTGGCTGTGCATATAGTGTTTTTAGACTCTGCAAAGGAGTTTGACACTGCCCCTCATAAGAGTCTATTGGGTAAATTAAAGTCTATAAGTAGTGTTGAGCGATTACGTTGGCTATCGACATCGGGCGAAAGTCGACAGTCGGCCACCATCGATAAGGTTTTCGATAGTGAGGGAGTTGATTATGAGCGATGACCATTAAAGTCTATGGGAGAGCAACAAACACCTTCATTCTTACACCAAGCAGGGCTGGAGAGCTGGAATTAACATCCACAACAGTCAAAAGGATACGTGCAACATCATAGGCAACACACTTAGGTTATAAAAGCCACAGAAAAAAAAACACACACCATTCACTATCCCTGTCTTGTACCACAGCATGACCCTTAAACCTGCATCACCCACAAATTTAAAAGTGCCAGAAGGCAGTATTATTTGAACAAACATCTTACTGGAACTGGACATTGAATATCCCTGTCCTGGAACGCAGCATGAGCCCCAAAACCTGCATGACCCCCAGATTTAAAAAGTGCTGGAAAAGGAGTCTTTCTGCCACCATTTTACTTTAACTGGACAAATTTACTATACCTGTCCTGGCACAGCATGAGCCCCAAACCTGCATGACCCCCACATTTAAAAAGTGCCGGAAAAAGGATCTTTCAACCACCATTTTAGTTTCACTGGACATTGACTATACCTGTCCTGGCACAGGGATGAACCCCAAACCTGCATGACCCCCACATTTAAAAAGTGCCGGAAAAAGGAGTCTTTCAACCACCATTTTTAGTTTTACTGGATATTGACTATACCTGTCCTGGGGCCCCAGCATGAGCCCCAAACCTGCATGACCCCCAAAATTTAAAAAGTGCCGGAAAAAAGGAGTCTTTCAACCACCATTTTAGTTTCACTGGATATTGACTATAAACCCGTCCTGGGCCACAGCATGAGCCCAAACCTGCATGACCCCACATTTAAAAAGGCCGGAAAAAAGGAGTCTTATAACCACCATTTTAGTTTCACTGGACATTGACTATACCTGTCCTGGGCCATTAGCATTTAGCCCCAAAACCCGCATAACCGCCAGATTTAAAAATTCCGGAAAAAAAGGAGTCTTTCAAACCACCATTTTTTGTTGAAACTGGAATTGACTTTACCTGTCCTGGTCCACAGCATGAGCCCCCCAAACTGCATGACCCCCACAATTTTAAAAAGTGCCGGAAAAAGGAGTCTTTCAACCACCATTTTAGTTTCACTGGGGCTTTTATATACTGTTTCCCGCGCCACAGCATGAGTCCCAACCTGCATGACCCCACATTTAAAAAGTGCCCGGAAAAAGGAAATCTTCAACCACCATTTTAGTTTCACTGGACATTGACTATACCTGTCCTGGGCCACTGCAAAGAGCTCCAAACCTCATGACCCCCACATTTAAAAAGTGCTGGAAAAAGGAGTCTATCAACCACCATTTTAGTTTCACTGGTCATTGACTATACCTGTCCTGGGCCACAGCATGAGCCCCAAACCTGCATGACCCCCACATTTAAAAGTGCCGCACAAAGGAGAAAAACAACCACCATGATAGATACACTGGACAATGACTATACCTGTCCTGGGCCACAGCATGAGCCCCAAACCTGCATAACCCCCAGGTTTAAAAAGTGCCGGAAACAGGAGTCTTTCAACCACCATTTTAGTTTCACTGGACATTGACTATTCCTGTCCTGGACCGCAGTATGACCATTAAACCTGTCTGACCCCCAGATTAAAAGTGCCGGGGAAAAAGGGGTCTGTTATGTCTGTATCTGTTATGTTTTCGTATAATACTCGGTATTTTTTGCACCTTTCATTTCACCTGTGGTGACTATAGAATTGCTGTTTTAAGATTTACGTGGATGCTGCGTCAATGAACAAAGCTGGGTGCGCAAAAGTCAAAAAACACGTATCTGTTATGTTTTCGTATAATACACGGTATTTTTTGCACCTTTCAATCACCTGTGGTGACTATAGAATTGCTGTTTTAAGATTTACGTGGATGCTGCGTCAATGAACAAAGCTGGGTGCGCAAAAGTCAAAAAACACGTATCTGTTATGTTTTCGTATAATACACGGTATTTTTTGCACCTTTCAATTCACCTGTGGTGACTATAGAATTTGTGGTTTTAAGATTTACGTGATGCTGCGTCAATGAACAAAGCTGGGTGCGCAAAAGTCAAAAAACACGTATCTGTTATGTTTTCGTATGATACACGGTATTTTTGGCAACAAACAACCTGTGCTGACTACAAGATTGCTGGATTGTAATTTAACTGCAAGGTGGATATATCAACACAGGTGGAATTGGTAAAATGAAAATGAACACCTATCTGAAATGTATACTGATAATAAAAGTGGATTTTTGCACCTAACAAAGAGACCTGCAGTTACTAGAAATGATGTGTATCCAATATAAGTTCAGGCTGCCCAATATCCAGGAAATATTTTAATAGCAAACTGTTAATAATAAAGATATTGCAGTGCAATGTCTACACTAAGTCTTGGTGAACTTTATCCAGAGTTCTTTATAGATAGAGCTTGTCTGTGTTCGCCCGCGGTCCTCCCCCCCCTCCCGCTCTCCCCGTGACTTTACAGCAGTAGATGCTGCTTTAAAATTCTCTAGCTAACTACATAAAATCTTCAAATATCTAATATAACTAAATTGGAAGGATCACAGCTAATAGTAAGGTTTTCTCATGTGCAAAATAGACTAATTCGCTGAGCTGTTTGGCCACAGGCAGAGCGCACGTCCTATTCCTATGAGACGCTGAGAGATACTAAGGCTGAACAGGAAACGCTGTTCTATGTAATACGAGGTCATGTGATTTTTCCAGCCAATCGCAACCATACACATCCCAGTCATGACGTCGCATACACATCTCACCCTGCTCTATTCTGTAATCTGATTTGCTGGCCGCCAAAATTACAGGAAGCGCCGAAAATGGCGCAATCTTAATAGATGATGCACAGATTTTAACCTTAATTATCGCATGATCTGAAACTTTCGATCACCATAAAAACCTTGCCAATTTCAACTTTGTCGATAAAAATCGCTCAACACAACTGGAGACATCTGTTGCGTCTGCTTCACGTTCTTCAAATGTCACGGTGGAACAACGTCAGCGACGTGACAGCGGTAGAATGCCAAGTAGCCGTAGCGACAGCAGCAGCAGCAGGCAAGGTGGCAGAAGCCTAATGGGTGACCTCTGGCAATCTTTATTTACCACCTCACCAACAAATGCAATGCATGGCACACATCCAACACACAGAGACCAGCTTAAGATCATGGTGCGCCTCAACACCGATGTTTTTGTATGTGTTCCGGACCCAATAGACTTCTGGGTATCCAAAATGGACGAATGGCCCGAGCTTGCTTGCCACGCCATAGAGGTGTTGTCCTGCCCAGCAGCCAGCGTCATATCTGAGCGGACCTTCAGCACAGCTGGAGGAGTCATTACAGACAAACGCATCCGGCTTTCCACAGATATTGTGAATCGTTTGACTTTCATCAAGATGAATCAGGCATGGATCTCTGATGATGTTGTGGCCCCAATTGCCGAGGTCACCGATTAGTTGCCGGTCTACTTCACATTCCTCTTCAAACAGAAATGGTCCTCTTGAAAACTTTTTTTAAAATGATCATTTCTTACTGCAATTTTTATTCTCTTTTCCCAACAGTTCATTTTGCTGGTTTGCTGTGAGGAGACTGTAAAAGACAGCAAGGTTTCATGACAACACCGTATTCCATTTACTCACTTTATCTTTAGAAGTTTTCGCATTGTCAATGGTTTTGAGGTCATGTTGCTGTGAGATACAGCTATAATTATGGTCCTTTGGAACAGAAATGTGGCTTCTAAGTGGCATTTCTCCATCACAATTTTTAATAGTGGCTGAGAAGTCATATTTATAATTTTTTGGGGTCATGTTGCTGTGAGATACAGCTATAATTATGGTCCTTTGGAACAGAAATGTGGCTTCTAAGTGGCATTTCTCCATCACAATTTTTAATAGTGGCTGAGAAGTCATATTTATAATTTTTTGGGGTCATGTTGCTGTGAGATACAGCTATAATCATGGTCCTTTGGAACAGAAATGTGCCTTCTAAGTGGCATTTTTCCCTCACAATTTTTAACAGTGGCTGAGAAGTCATTTTTATAATTTTTGGGGTCATGCTGCTTTGAAATGCAGCAACACTACGGGTCCTATTCTAAAAAATTTTGTTTCTAACAGACATTTGTTCTTCACAATTGTCAAAAGTGGCTCAAGGGTCATGCTTTGAATTTTTGGGGGCATTTTGCTGTGACATGCAGCTATACTACAGGTCCTATTATAAAAAAAATGTTGTTTCTAACAGACATTTGTTCTTCACAATTGTCAAAAGTGGCTCATGGGTCATGTTTTGAATTTTTGGGGGCATTTTGCTGTGAAATGCAGCTAGACTACAGGTCCTATTGTAAAAAATGTGGTTTCTAACAGACATGTATTCTTCACAGTTGTCAAGACCATTTCCTCCAGCACTTTGAGTAAAATGAGAAAAAGAATGCCAAGAAAAAGGGCATCTGGGTGTAACAGGAGCGTTAACCACCAGTATTTCCAAGTGAAGCTCAATTGGTCCGCACTCATACGGAGGGGCAAGCGCTACCCAGGTCTTGACTTTGTACTGAGGAAGGCTGGAGGTCTACTCACACTTCCGTACTCTGCTTCAGCACGACTGTTTTCATTGCTGCGTCATAAGGGAATTTTTACCGTGTAAATAGATGAGGGACGCCAGCTTGGGCTCTCACCGCACCCACTGTAACTCCGGCCCTGGCTGCTGAACCTGCATGTTAATAGATGACAGACGCTATCCTGGGCTCTCACCGCACCCACTGTAAGTCTGGCCCTGGCAGCTAGACCTCCGTGTTAACAGATGGCTGACGGCAGCACTGGCTCTCACCGTTAGGGGCAATCAGGAGAGCTTCAAAATTCTCATAACAATCAGATTTTGAAAAAGGTGATTTCTGTGAGGTTTAGTGTCAAAAAGGGCCCCAGGGCTGGACACAATTTGCACAGTTTGAGGCTTAAAATTTTCTGCCAACAACAAAACAAAAAGTTCTTGAAGTCAGCTCACCTGGTTAGTTGATTACGGCCAGCAATGCCCGGATGAATGCAGGATACTTGTAAGTAGATGCAAAGAAAGAACACGGTATCCAGCGTTAATGCTTCCGTACAAGGGTTTAAAAAAAAATTTCCAACCTTTATTCCAACTGTATTAAAATCCAAACATGTTTAAGCAAAGATACACCGTATCTAAGCCGACGCGTTTCGGAGCAAAAAAACCTCCTTATTCATGGCATAACACATTCACACTGACCGAACTCTTTTATATTCTACGAGAGTATCATGTGACCATGTCAGGTGATAACATCACGTGTCATGTAGCTTAGCAACACTACACATTATGTACAAAATTAAAACACAAACATATATATAAGAAAAACAATGTTGCGGTTACATTGAAAAAAACAGTTTAGTACTGACACATTAAATCATGTCTTTTATTAAGACCGTCTGGGTACCGTGTATTTAATTTAAATATCCACCAAGATTCTCTGGCACGCAGCTTGCCTCTATGATCTCCGCCTCTACTAGGCTTGAAAACTCTTTCAATGCCCTGAAATACAAAGTGGGAAACATCGCCTGCATGCACTTCGTGGAAGTGCTTAGAGGCCATAGATGCACCTACACATAGGGGCCTCTGTGCATCAGACAAATGTCTACGAATCCGCACCTTTAACGCAGTACTAGTGCAGCCCACATATTGAATATGACATGTCTTGCAAGTGATAAGATAGATTACAAAATGTGTGTTACAATTTATATAGGACATCATATTGAAGGACTCCTTTGTGGCTTCTGATGTAAATGTTTTAGAGTTGGTCACGTGTTTGCAGGCTGTGCAGCGAGTATGTCCACATTTGTACATTCCTACGGTAGATAGCCAGGATACATTTGATTTGTTGGTATCCGACAAATATAAACTAGGAGATAAAATAGAACGTAAAATTTGTCCTCTTCTGGGGACAAAACGTATATTGTTTTCTGCTACAAAATTTCGCATGTTTTCCTGAGCCATCAACAAAGGAAGGTATCTTTTTATTATATTGCAAATTTTTTTAAATTGTGGACTGTACGTCGTGGTAAATGTAACTTCACTATTCTTTCTGTTCTGGAAAGTTATCTGTTTCTCTTTTAGTAAATCCTCTCTAGAAATATGGGATACTTTTTTCGCTGCTTTGTTAAGGGACCGTTGTGGATACCCTCTAGAACGTAATCTATTTTTCACTTCTGCTTGGAATTTAGGAAAAAGATCTAAATTTGAACAATTTCTTTTAATCCTTATTAGTTCTCCAAAAGGGATTCCCTCCACAACATGCTTAGGATGACTAGAACTCGCATGTAAAATTGCATTCCGTGAAATGGTCTTTCTATATGGTAAAACCTCTATCCTGTGTCCTTCACCCACAAGATTAACGTCCAGATAATTAATACTGTTCCTGTGCCATTCCAAAGTGAAATGTAAATTCATGTTGTTATCATTAACATATTGTTCGAAGAGAAAAGCCTCTTCTTCCGTTCCTCCCCACACCAGGAGCAGGTCGTCTATATAACGACCATACCACCTGATGTGGGGAGAAAAAGGATTAGACACAGTGAACAAAAATCTCTCCTCCCAAGCCGACATAAATATGTTGGCAAGGGAGGGAGAAAATTTGGCCCCCATCGAGGCTCCACAGCATTGCAGAAAAAATTCCCCATCGAAAGAAAAATAATTGTGTTGGAGAAGAAAATCCACACACATAATCAAAAAATCTATGAGTTTTACAGAACACGTACTAAAACGTATAAGATGTTGTTTTAGGAATTCTACTGCTAGATGGTGGGGTATGGACGAATATAATGAAGAAACATCACATGATATTCAAGAAAAAGAGGGATCCCATTCAGCCTTAAATAACATAGCCACCAAACTTTTTGTGTCCTTAATATAGCCTGGAATATTTCTAACAAGTGGCTGCAGGATCGAATCTAACCATGATCCCAACGGTTCGCCTACAGACCCTATACCGGCCACTATCGGACGGAGGGGCGGGGGAAAAACATTTTTATGTATCTTTGGGAACGAGTGAAAGATTGGGACCACAGGGTGTTCCACATATAATTTCTCTGCCAATTGAGTTGAAATGGCCCCCATCACAACACCTTCCTCTAAGATATGTTTTAATTTCTGTTGAAAAATTAAAGTGGGATCAGATGTGAGGGGTCTATATGTTTTTACATCATCTAAAATGATTTTATTGAGTTTCTTATAAAGTCCTGCGTCCATAAGGACTACAGCCCCCCCTTTATCTGCCGGTCTAATCAAAAGATCAGAATTGGCACGTAGTTCTGATAGAGCTTTAATTTCCATCCCACTCATATTTTTCTTTTTTGTACTCATAATACATTCTTTATGTAATTTAGACAAATCCTGTTCTACTAGATCTTGAAACAGATCCAGACCTATGGGTCTCGACTGAATGGGATAAAATCCTCTATTTTTCTTAATGTAGTCAGGGCAAGTTGTCCTATCTAGTGTATGGCTTTCACCCCCCAAGAGCTCTTAAATTAGTAAGGCATATATTTTCTTCAAAAGTAATGTATTCTGAAGAATTTTCATTATGCATGCCAAAATCCTCAATCCTATTATCACTACAGTTAGAAAAATTACTGTCCTCTGTTTCATAGTTTGAGAAATGGTTCTTCAACGTCAAAGATCTAGCGAAATAATTCACGTCCAAAATAGTCTTATACAAATCAAAATTCTTCTCCGGAACAAAACTTAATCCTTTGGATAATATAGACGTTTGAGTGTCCGTGATAATGTAACTGGACAAATTGATTACAGGATTGTCTAGTATCTGCGGCGCCGAATCCTGGCTGGTCTCGTGTCTCTTATGTTTTCTCCCACCTCGTCTCCCACGTTTTTTGCCGGTTTAGCTGTGGCATTGGACTGGGATTTTTTGTTGTTACCCCTTCGTTTATTTGCATTTTGAGTGTTACTTGATGACTCAAGGCTCGACGAGTCAGAGATATCTTCAGAAGTGGTTTGTGCCGTAATATCTTCCGAAGTATCTAGTCCGGGAAATGACACCCTGTTGGGCCCCAGGTGAGACTGACTTTTGGTAGTTTTAAATTTCAAGATGGATTTCAGGTTTCTATTCTGTGGTCTCCATGTGTACACGCAATCTTTCTCATAGTCTGTTGAATCTCTGGAAAATTTCTTGCTATTATAAGTCACTATGTGATCTTCAAGCTTCCGTATATTTTCCATCATTTTGTCATATAATTCTTTGAGTTGTGCAATTTCCGTATTGATAGCCGTTCGTGTAGTTTCTTCATGTTCAATTAGCAGCTTCATGAGCTTAAAGGAACACTCACTTAAAATCGTATTCCATTTATCCATGAAGACTTTATCTGGCATATTTGTCGGAAACTTTTTTAGCCGTAAACCCCTCGGAATCATTTGATTGTCTATATAAGACTCCAAGGTGGTTTGGTCCCACCACAGTCTTAGTTCTTTCGACATTAAGCGTTCCAATTTCAACATATGATATTTCAAGTCATCCTGGTTATTTTCACCAGGGTGTTCAGATCTAGAAAAAATGCGTGCGGCTCTTTGGCGTCTAGCAGACAGCAGCACGGTCATGTCCATCGGATCTTCCGACATAATATCTTAACGGTTGGAAGTATAGTAAGATATTTCTAGTAGGTATCAATTTTTAGATTGCAATCAATGTAATAAAGTTCATAATAATGAGTATTTTCGTGATATGGTCGGGAGCACGACTTGTTTCAGAATGGATAACAACCAACAACAAAACAAAAAGTTCTTGAAGTCAGCTCACCTGGTTAGTTGATTACGGCCAGCAATGCCCAGATGAATGCAGGATACTTGTAAGTAGATGCAAAGAAAGAACACGGTATCCAGCGTTAATGCTTCCGTACAAGGGTTTAAAAAAATTTTTCCAACCTTTATTCCAACTGTATTAAAATCCAAACATGTTTAAGCAAAGATATACCGCATCTAAGCCGACGCGTTTCGGAGCAAAAAAACCTCCTTATTCATGGCATAACACATTCACACTGACCGAACTCTTTTATATTCTACGATAGTATTGTACCTAACTGTTTTTTCAATGTAACCGCAACATTGTTTTTATATATATGTTTGTGTTTTAATTTTGTACATAATGTGTAGTGTTGCTAAGCTACATGACACGTGATGTTATCACCTGACATGGTCACATGATACTCTCGTAGAATATAAAAGAGTTCGGTATAGTCAATGTCCAGTTCAAATAAAATGGTGGTTGAAAGACTCCTTTTCCCAGCACTTTTTAATCTGTGGGTCAGACAGGTTTAATGGTCATACTGTGGGACAGAACAGGTATAGTCAATGTCCAGTTCAACTAAAATGGTGGTTGAAAGACTCCTTTTCCCAGCACTTTTTAATCTGTGGGTCAGACAGGTTTAATGGTCATACTGTGGGACAGAACAGGTATAGTCAATGTCCAGTTCAACTAAAATGGTGGTTGAAAGACTCCTTTTTCCGGCACTTTTTAATCTGGGGTCATGCAGGTTTGGGGCTCATGCTGCGTTCCAGTTCCAGTTCCAGTTCAAGTAAAATGATGGTTCAAATCATACTGCTTTCTGGCACTTTTTAATTTGTGGGTCATGCAGGTTTAAGGGTCATGCTGTGGTGCAAGAAAGGGATAGTGAATGGTCTGTGAGTTTTTTTTTCTGTGGCTTTTATAACCTAAGTGTGTTGCCTAAGATGTAGCACGTATCCATTTGACTGTTGTGGATTTTAATTCCCTGTTTGTGTGTAAGAATGAAGGTGTTGTTCCTCTCCCATAGACTTTAATTGTCATCGGCGATAATCTATTATCAACTATCGGATATCTTATTGATAATTGCCGATATCGACTATCGACCCGATGACGATAGTCAACGTAATCGCTCATCACTACTGTATATGATAACTTACAAAATCTGTAGGATTGCTTTTCTTCAGTCTGCGATTGAGCACATATCTTTTCAGTCAGTCAGCCATAATGTTGCCATCTATATTGCCTGATAAGACCTTGTAAATATATAAATAGCCAAATCCAACCAAAGTAATACAATAGCTTAATAGAAATGCTATCAATGCCAGGTACCTTGTTCTTTGATATGGTCATCAGTGATTCATGTTCATAATCTGCAAATTGAAATAATTAATTCTCTTGTTCTTCTTGGTAAAAGGATTCAGCGTATTCTTTTCACCTTTTCTTAATCTTCTCTGTGTCATTTAATATATTTCCTTGAGCATTCTTTTAACATTCTGATTCTAGGCTGAAATTTTCTCTTTAGTTTGTCTTTTGATATTTTCTGCTTCCATTTCCTTGCTTACATCCCTATAATAATTCTCCTTGTCACATCTTGTAGCACACTGCAAATTTCAGTTTAGCACTGCCACCTTTCATAGAATTCCAATGGCACATTACTGTACCTATGTGCTTATGAACAGTGATGCTGAAGATGAGCAAATATTTTGCTCAGTTAAGAAGTCTAGAACCATATTTTAGACTCAGTAGTATTTTAATCAGTTCCAACATAGCAGACTTGAAGCAATTATTCAACTTCATACAGGTGTTTAAACGACAATCAGTCGGACTGCTTCTACTCCTGTGCACGAAATTTTGGACACGAGGACTTGTATATGAATAAGTTTAAGCAACTGCAGATAAACTACTAATCGCAAGCATTTTATATTTTGTATCCATACTTTTTGGATTAAGGAATAAATGTATGAAGTGGAATAATTGCTTCAAGTCTGCTATGTTGGAACTTGTTGAATCAAGTAAGAGACGAAGGAGCTCTTCAAACAGATTTGCCTGCTGTTGCCAATAGAAGTGTGTGTTTAAGACCGCTGAATAATATTTTATGGTATTTTAATCAGTGTCATTGCAAAACTTGTATGGACTCTCAAACAGAGCCTAATCCCTAGTTACCTGTAAGATTAAAATGACCGATTAGTTTACGCTTAGGGGAGAGGAGACTTTTACACTTTCCCCAACTGGACCCCACCCTATATGGGAAAAAGACACAAGACAAAGACAAGGGAAGGAAGTTCCTCAATCTGTTAGAGAATAATTTTATGGGCCACTTTGTGGAGGAACCCACATCACCCACAGTGATGCTCTGTTGCATCTAGTACTTTCTAACAAAGCAGAACTTGTCAAAGCGGTCACGGTTTCTGAAAATCTTTGTAACACTGACCACAATATAATTCATTTTAGCATAAACTGGAAAAAAGAAAAACAGAGCGGGAAGGCAAAAACATTTAATTTTAAAAGGGCCAAATTTTCCTTATTGAGGGACGAATCGGCCTAACTGGGAGCAGCTATTTGCAATATGATATAAAGTCAAATGGGAGACTTTAAAAATACTTTGGGGGAAAAATTTT
>JAODAL010047575.1:0-29785 GCA_025379985.1 Phyllomedusa bahiana
GGCCCTTTTGGGGAACAAAAATTGGTTTTTAAGGGCATTTTCTCCTCAAAATTTTTTAAAAGGGCGAAAGTCTTTTTTTAAAATTTTTTTTGGGTCTGTCTTTTAAAATCAGCAATATCTCCTTTAAAAAAAATTGTTTCAAGCATTTTCCTCCCAATTTTAAAATGCTAAGGGTCTTTTTTGAATTTTTTTGGGCATTTTGCTGTGAATCACTATATCAGGTCCTTTAAAAAATTTTTTGTTCAACAAATTTTTTTCTTCACAATTTTTAAAACCCAAAGGGGCCCTTTTTAATTTTTTGGGGGCATTTTGCGGAATGCACCCAACAAGGGGTCCTAAAAAAAAAAATTTGTTTCTAACAGACATTTTTCTTTCACAATTGCCCCAAATGGCTCTGGGTCATTTTTTGAATTTTTGGGGCATTTTCTGTAAATGCACTAACACAGGTCCTATTTAAAAAATGGGGTTTCTAACAGAAATTTGTTCTTCAAAATTGTCAAGATTGGGCCAAAGGGGTGATGGTGCGCAAAACAAATAGGTGGGCACGAAAGGGACACATATTTGCAAAATGACTTTTTTTTTTTCAAGATCTTTAACATAGCCTACAATCCCGTATTGAACAACCCATTTAAAAAAATTAAAAAAGAGAAACAAAACAGGGGGGATTCCATCCTTTTTTAAAAATGTTTTTTCAAATTAAAACTCAAAAAAAAACTTGCATGTACAAAATACGGAAAAAAAAATTCCCTAAAATGACAAGGGGGGTACAGGAAGATTTTGACCAATAGGTTATCAAGGACAGAGTATGGAGCAGGACAGAGAACAAAGAACAAGAAAATTTTTCCACACTTGAGTAAATGAAAAAAAATGCCAAAAAAAAAAGGCACCTGGTGGAACAGGCTTTTAACCCCACCGTATTTCCAAGTGAAGCTCAATTGGTCCCACCAACGGAGGGCAAGGTACCCAGGTCTTGATGTGACTGAGGGGGCTGGAGGTCTTTCCCCCACACCCTTTTCCGACTCTGCTTTAGCATGACTGTTTTCGTTGCTGCTCTAAGCTTTTTTACCCGTGTAAAAGATGAGGGCGCCAGCCTGGGGGCCCCACCGCACCCACGTAACTCCGCCCTGGGAGCTGAACCTGCGGGTTTTTTAAACAGACCTACCTGGGGTCCAAAACCCCCCCCCTTAATCTGGGCCCGACTCCCCGTGTTTTAGTACAATTGCCGGGTACCCCAACCCCCGAAAACTCCCCCCCAAACCCCGTTTAAAAAGGGGTAGGAGAAGGCCCCATTCCAGGGAACCTTTCTCAAAAAAAGATTTTTAAAAAAATGATTTCTGGATTAAGTAGTTCAAAACGGGCTCCCGGGCTGTAAAAAAATTCAAAAATTTTAGGCTTAAAATTTTCCGGGCTTATTCTATGGGTTCTCATCATTTGATCCTCCAGGGGAGTCGTCTCCCTAATCACTGAAGAAGGATTTTGGGAGTAAAAAGAAACCCAATTGAATTGATTGCTATATCACCTCAAAGCCAGAGGAGGAACATGTCTCTCAACTAATGTTTCTGGGGATGATTAGACATTTTTATGACTTATGGGTAGTCTGCGGACCGAAATTAACACATCTACACGAGTAAAAAACTACCTGTAAAACTCAGTGCGAAGTGTGTAAATGTTATGTTATCAACTTGAAAAAAAAATATGAAATATGCGTAAAACTAAAATATAACTTCCCTAAATAAAATTCTTGTAACCAAATTTCAGTCTACCAAAATATAACTAAATGCATCCCACTGTACAAAAATAGACATAGTGGCCAACTTTGTACTCTATGAGTCTCCAAACATGTTTTAGGGTCATCGCTGTACAAGGACAGTATAAGTCAATGCCACGAAACTAAAATGGTGGGTGAAAGAACCTCCCTTTTTCCATACACTTTTTAATCTGGTCTTGCAGGTTTGGGGCTCATTGCTGATGGCCCAGGACAGGGAAGTCTATATCCAGTGAAACAAAAATGGGGTTGAAAGACACCTTTTTCAGCACATTTTAATCTGTGGGTCAACCAGGTTTGATGGTCATACTGTGGTCCAACATGTATATTCCAATGTCCATGAACAAAAATGGTGGTTGAAAGACTCTCTACTTTTGTGGCACTTATTTAAATCTGGGGGTCATCAGGTGTTGGCTCATGCTGTGTGCCCAGGACAGTAATTCAATGTCCATTGACCCACAAAATGGTGTTCAAAACAGACTCCTTTTCCGGCACTTTGTTATCAGTTCCATGCAGGTTTGGCTCATCTGTGGCCCAGTTACAGTAAATTCCACCAATGTCCCAGTGAAACTAAAAGTGGTGGTTCAAAAGACCTCTTTTTTTCCCGCGCACATTTTTTAATGCGGTGGGGTCGACAGGTTTAAATTATGGCACTCTGCAGGTACAGGACAGATAGAATCAATTCACATTCAACTATAATGGTGGTTCAAAACCTCCTTTTTCCCGACACTTATAATCTTGGGTCAGACATGTTTTAAAGGTCATCGCGTTTCCAACAGGGATGATCAATGACCAAGTTCCAGTAAAATGATGGTTCGAAAAATAACGCCTGCATCTGGCACTTTTAATTTGTGGTAGATGCACGGTTTAAGGGGCAGCTAGTGTACAAGACAGGGATTAGTGAATTGTCAGTACACTTTTTTCTCTCTGTGGCGTTTATAACCAATTGTGTTGCCTCTAAGATGTCCACGTAATCCATTTTACTTTTGTATTTTTAATTCCAGCTACCTCCACCCTGTTTGGGTGTAAGAATGAAGTGTTGTTCGCTCTCGCCATAGACATTAATGGTACATTATCCAGCTGATCTAAATCTATTATCCTATTCGAAATCTTATAGATACATGAGCAATAATCGGACTATCGACAAGATGACAAGATGATTGTCATACTTTCCCTCCATAAGCTTAATAAGGTCACTGTCCGCTCCTCATTCTGAATTGCTGTTTATGCCGACAATGATAAACACCTTACAGAATTTTGAATTACCTGTATTCAACACGCATTTTCAATATCCCCAAATTCGATTGCGACCGTTCGTTGATTTTTGGAAAGTGATTTAGCTATTTTATTTTAGTAGGTTTTGGAGGTCTTTTCATGATAATGTTTTACACCTAAGAAAGGCGATTTTTTATATTTCCAACTGCCCATGCTGCATGACATCTTCAATTATATCTTTTTTTCGCGTCTTAATGCCCCAGCCTGTGCTCGACATCGGAATACATATTCGGACGCAGCCCAGCACTGCGTGGACCCTAATCCCGCACCCGCGCCACACACACTGGCGAAGGTGCGGTGGGACTTTTCATCCGCATGTTTGAGCGCACACCTCCACTCGACGCGAAATCTCAGGCTCATATCTCTTCACCTGCGCCTAAGACCCCGTCACCTGCGCCTCCCAACACTGCGAGGTGCGTGGACTTTACACCAATTGAGCATGTAACGCACACCTTCAGAGCCCGACATCCAAAAACTGGTAGTATAACGTGCTGCTCCACTCATGCGCGAAGGATTCACTACACGGTCGCCCAAAAACTGACAAAACCAATCCAAAATTCACATTGTCTTTGATTTTGGAATTAATTATTTGCCAAATTATGTTGGAAAATAACAGTATATACCTTTGTTGACATGACAAAGGTCAAACGTAACATCGTAGAGTCTTCACAATTTGGCACACAACTGTTTCTGCTCGATAATTGGCGCGCCATTCCTCCATGCAGACCCCTTCTCCAGTCACTGATGTTTTGGGACTGGCCTGGCAACAATCAACGACGGACATTCAAAACACCCTCCAAAGGTTTCTATGGGGTTGAGATCGGAACACTGAGCCTAGGCCACTACCGGACCTTGAAATCTTCGTACGAAGCCGACTCCCGTCATTGCCCTGGCGTGTCGTGTTGAATCATTTACCATTTGAGACAGACCCAGCCACATTATCATCGTACACTGCTCATTTGACTTTTTGACCGTAAGGAGTTTTGCACTCAAAATCTCACACTACATGGCACCATTCTTCTTGTAATGTACACCTGATCGAGTTCTGCCAGTCCCTTTGCGAAAACAGCCCCAAAGCATGATGTCGCCACCAAGTCCCCATTCTTCAACCGTAGATTATGATTGTCTCCCTTCTTAATCGCGCAACTCAGCATTCCTCTCTCCTCCAAACACGTCGGAGGTTTGTTTCTAGCAAACTATTCTACATTGCGTTTCATCTACCATATATACATTCTCCCACAATACTCATCACTGATCATCCAAATGCTCTCTAAACAAACTTCAGAGAGCCCGCCATGACTAGGCTTGACGCAGCGGGGACACTTCTGGAACTCATGATCTAGTCCCTGCGCTAGTGTTTACTGATGAGCCTTTGTTACTTGTGTCCCAGCGCTTCTAGCAGTCATTCACTAGTTCCCCCCTAGTTGGGGTTCGTGGGATTTCTTTGCTCACCGTACGTGTGCACCATTTTAGACCCCACTGGTGACATCTTGCCGTGAAGCCACAGGATCAAGGAGATTTTCATGGTCTTGTGTTCTTCATTTTCTAAATCTTGCTCCCACATTGATTTCTTCACCCCAAGCTCCCTTGCCTATTGCAGTTTTAATCTTCCCACCTGGTGCGGGGCCTAAAATATTGCTTTCTTGTTCCTTTTGACAGCTTTTTTTTTTCACCCAAGGGGGGTTTGGAGTTGACGTTTGAGGGTTTTGGGCAGGTGTCTTTTATACGATAACAAGTTCAAAAAGGTCCATCACTACTAATGATGGAGGCAGAGGAAACCCTTAAAAAGAAATTACAGCTTTGAACCTGAATCTTGCTTTTTGCATACCAAATACTTTTTTTTTTCCACCATAATTTCAAATAAATTATTTCCAAAACAACAATTTTTTTTTCGGATTTGTTTTCCCATTTTTTTTCTCTCATATTTTAGGTTTTACCTATGATGTCAATTACAAAACCTACAGGGCAAACTTAATAATACAGTAATATGTTTTGAACTTATAATTCAAATCCATATCTCACCAACCACTGCAACTTTGAATGAGAGACTACCATCATTTTACATACAATTATCTTAGCTATCTCCCACATAAATTTGACTTGCAACTATTTTTAAAATTTCTTAGCAATTCTTGTCATTTAACTGCATTGCTACTTTTTTGCCCTAAAAAAACTAAAATTTTTTTTTTTTTTATTTTGAATTTATTAGTATTTTTTTTTAAAAAATTTTATATTTAATTTTTAATTTTTTTATATTATTAAAATTATATAATTTTTAAAAATTTAAATTACACAAAGTACTGACAAAATAATAAATTTAAAATTCAACAAAGGGTTTTTTCCACCAGTATTAAGTCTGTTTTTTTGCCGGGGGGTGATGAAACCAACTTTAGATTTGGGTTGTTGGGGCTAAAAAAATTTGAAAAATTTAGCCCTTTTTTTTGGGGTGGGGTACCCCAAATTAAGATAAGAATGGCCCATATGAGCATAAGTCGGCAAAGTTT
Organism: Phyllomedusa bahiana; assembly: GCA_025379985.1. Lineage (NCBI taxonomy): Eukaryota > Metazoa > Chordata > Amphibia > Anura > Hylidae > Phyllomedusa > Phyllomedusa bahiana. The sequence goes on from JAODAL010047575.1 coordinate 5,545, forward strand.
TGGCACCCTGCCCATCATTTTAAAAATTTAAAAAAACCCCTTTCATCTTTTTTGGGTGGCCCATTTTTCCCCAGGCTTGTTAATGCACATCACTTTTATTCTTGTTTTTTTCTCACAAATTACGAAGCATATGACCCAATTTTTTTCCACTCCCTGCATTTTTCACTCCCCCATAAACTGATTGACCCTTTTTGATTAAGGCCGCCCCCTTTGTTGATTTTTTGGGCCTGGCCCTTTCCCCACCTTTTTGGTTTTTTAAAATGGGGGGTTGGGGGACTTTCATTTCATATTTTTCCCCAATTGAAAATAACCTTACATGATGAAATTTTGGGGGTGATTTTTTTTGGCTGGGAAAACCATTTAACCCCGATAAACTGGAGGGGAATGGCGGGTTTTCTTTTTTGGGTTGGAAAAGGGTTTTTTTTAGGGCTGCTGCTTATTAAAACCCATTGACCTTTCACTTGGAAAATCCAGCCCAAATTTAAAAAGTGACTATTGGGGAAATTTGTGAGAACAGGTTTTGGGGTTTTTTTAAGGATCCCACTCAACCCGGAGGGAGCAACCCATCTGAACAGCGGGTTTTTGCGACCCCCCCCCCGTTTAGCCCAAGTCCCCCTGAGGCTGGTAAGTGACAAAGGCCACCCCACTCTGGAAATGGGGGGTGTCGCACCAAAAAATGGGAGGCCCCGGGAAAAAGCCGCTCCAATCAGCGAAAAGGGGTGGGGGAAATCCAGGGAAAACCCGTTTAAACACTGCAGGGTGAGTTTCCGCCCTGTGGTTTTTCTCCTGGCTGCCTTTATTTACCTGTGGGTTGTTTTCCCTTTTTTTTGCTTATCCGTTACCAGACCGCTGCTTTTTTTTTCCTTTAACCCCGTCTTGGGGCTCTGACCCCTGTACCTCCCCCTCCCGTCCGTGTTTTTTTGGGCCCGGGCCGTTGTCTGACTTCTCTCTTGTGTTCTGATTATTGCCTTGACGTTACTGACCTGTTATCGACCCGGACTGTCTGATGCTTCTTCTTCTTCCTGACGGCCCCAGCACTCTAGCAGCGCAGGGACTGTCGTCCAGTTGGTGTCTGCCGCCTAGGGCAGCACGTCAAGTAGGCAGGGACAGTGGGCTGGGTTCCAGTCAGGGCTCACAATATTCCCCTTGATGTGACATTATCACAGGCCAAAACCGTCACTGCTCTCTACTCACTATGAACCCCATGACAGCTCCTGTAGAGCAGATGCAGGGGCTTACCCAGCTAGTCCAGGATCTGGCACTGAGGGTACAGCAGCAGGAGACTTTGCCAAGTCACAGTGTTCCTGCATTGCCTGCCTCCCCTGTGGAACCCCCGATTCAGTTGTTCTCAGGCAACCGAAGGGCCTTTTTGACATTAAGGAAAGGATGTACCCTGTATTTTAGGCTCCACCCACATACCTCGGGCAATGAGGAGAAGAGAGTTGGAATAGTTATGTCCCTTCTTCAGGTTCCCCCCAGGGATGGGCATTTTCTTTACCACCTGATTCACCAGAACTGTCTTCCGTGGACAGGTTCTTTGTCTCTTTAGGCATGCTTTTTGATGACCCTGATAGGGAAGGTGTGGCCGAGGATCGGCTGTCCACTTTGAAGCAGGGTAAAAGGACTGTGGAGGACTATTGCTCCAAATTTCATCGCTGGTGTGTTCCAGCTCATAGATGTCAGTTCAGATTAGGGTTAGCCGACCATGTGAAGGATATGTTGGTGGCTTACCCTATCCCTGGATCTTTAGATGAGGTTATGGCACTAGCCGTTCGTCTGGACAGACGTTTTAGGGAGAGATGTTGGGAAAAGTTTCTCTCTCCTGTGGGCCACTCCATGGTCCTCTCTACACCCACTGTTTCTGATCTAGACTCAGAGAAGCCTGTGCAAGTAGGGGCTTCTTCCGTGACTTCTGCCAGTGACCGTAGGGCTTCTCGTCGTATCCAGGGATTGTGCTTTTAATATGGTGAGGATGGACACGGCATCCGGGAATGCTCCAAAAGGAAGACCAGACCGGAAAACTCCAGCGCCTGGGTGATTTGCAGGAAGGTCACCTAGGTGAACAGGTATTTCCTATAGTATCCAAAAAGTTGCTTCTCCCAGTTAAGATCACATATTTGTCTCTGTCTGGCTCTGGGAAAGCTTTTGTGGATTCTGGGTCGGCTTACAATTTTGTAGACGCGTCCTTCGCCAAACGTCTGGGCCTACATTAGAGACCTCTATCTGATTCCTTGCGAGTTGTGGCTATTGATTCTACTCCGCTGGCTAAGGGCACAATCCAACATTGTACTCCTGAGCTCGAGATGTTGGTTGGGTCCATACATACTCTATTTATCATGGAGGGGCTGCCCACTGATGTGATTTTGGGGCTGCCCTAGCTTCAGAAACCAGGAGAATTAGTCAAGTGGGGACAGCAGTGCTTTGACAGATGTATCCCCATTATACTGGGCAATACAGAGGTGGAGCAAATTTCTGTTTTCATTCGTAACTTTGCTGAAGTATTTTCCCAGAAACAGTGGGAGATACTTCCACCTCATAGATCTTACGACTGTGCCATTGACTTATTGCCCAGAGTGAAGTATCCTACGGGGAGGATATATAATCTGTCAGGTCCTGAGAGACTAGCCATGAAGCAATATATTGCAGAAAGTGTACAGAAGGGGCATATCCAAACTTTGGTGTCCCCCATGGGTGCAGGGTTTTTCTTTGTAGGAAAAAAGGATGGAGGCCTCCGTCCATGCATAGATTACCGTGCACTGAATAAGACAACGGTAAAAAACCAATACCCTTTACCCTTTATTCCGGATCTGTTCAATCAAATCCAGGGAGCAAAGTGTTTTTCCAAGTTGGACCTGAGGGGGGCTATAACTTCATTCGTATCCGAGAAGGGAATGGGTGGAAAACCGCGTTTAACACTCCTGAGGGTCATTTTGAATATCTGGTCATGCCGTTTGGGTTGTGTAATGCTCCCGCGGTCTTCCAGAACCTGGTTAATGATATTTTATGAGAACTCATTGGTCGTTGTATGGTTGTTTACCTGGATGACATTTTAATTTATTCGGATTGTTGGTCGTCTCAGGTTAAACACGTACGACAGGTATTGCGAATCCTGAAGGAAAATAGTTTGTTTATCAAGCTTGAAAAATGTGTTTTTGGAGTGCAGGAGGTATCTTTTCTTGGGTATATCCTGACTCCTAACTAATTTGGTATGGACCCCTGTAAAATTCAAGCTATTCTCGATTGGGTCCGCCCTCCATCCCTGAAGTCTCTACAACGATTCCTAAGGTTTGCTAATTACTACCGTAAATTTATTCGTAATTTTTCTGTCTTAGTTTGGCCGTTGACTAACATGACTAAGAAGGGGGTGAAGTTCAGTAATTGGCAACCTAAGGCCGTAGAAGCGTTTGAGAAACTTAAGCAGTGTTTTGTGTCGGCTCCTGTGTTGATTCAAGCAGATCATAATAAACCTTTTGTTGTCGAGATTGATGCTTCTGAGTATGGTGCAGGGGCGGTCCTGACTCAGGGATCTTCGACTATGACTAAACTTCGCTCTTGTGCCTTCTTTTCGCGTAAATTTTTCTCAGCTGAAAGGAATTATGACGTTGGGAATCAGGAGTTGTTGGCTATTAAGTGGGCCTTCGAGGAAAGGCGCCACTTCCTCGAAGGTGCCCACCATTAAGTCACGGTTCTTACTCATCATAAGAACCTAACTTTTTTAGAGAATGCTAAAAGGTTGAATCCACATCAGGCATGTTGGGCATTATTTTTTACGCGCTTCAACTTTGTTGTTACTTACAGAACAGGTTCTAAGAATGTTAAGGCTGATGTCCTATCTAGAAGTTTCTGTGCCAACCACGCATCCCAGGAGGAACCAGTACCTATATTGCCCAAGGAGACAGTTGTCTCTGCTATTTCCCCTCATTTAGCCACTGAGATTAAGACCCACCAGGATATGAGACCTACCAATTGTCCTGTTTCGAAGGTCTTTGTCCCCACTCAGTTTCGGCTACAAGTATTAAAAGAATTTCATGATTCTGTATTATCTGGACATCCTGGAGTGTCTGGCACAAAAAGACCGATTTCTCGTATTTACTGGTGGCTAAAGATTGGCGAATTGATTCTAACGAAGTGGAATTCGTTTAGAATTTCAGGAAAACTTCGGTTCGGAACGAAGTCGACTTTGGGGGTACTTCGGGTGAACGAAGTGTGCTTTTGTTTGATAAAAGGATGTGAAGCACATGGGCTTACATGGGCAAAGCAACTCTGGGAGGTAGAAGGGCAATAGTGCATGACATGTGCAGGATCAAGCCAATCAGAGACCGGCGGGATTCTGTGACGTCACCACACTATATATAGTCGGGGGTGACGACGGAGCTTTACACTCCTCTCACTGTGATCATCAGGGAGGTGTGACGCGGATGATAGCTCTTACTGATGAATTGATTTTTTATAGCGATTTTCTGTGGGGTGTCTCTCAGCTTGTCTCAGAGACTGTTTCTTAAATGTTCTATTTCTAATTTTCTTGGGGTATTGGATCTGAATTCCAGTGTGGTCACTGCAGCTGCATATACATCATTATCCAAGTTGGGATCTTAAGCTAGTTCATGTTTTAGTCATTTAAAAGAAACAGATTTTTACAATACAAAATACCACTTCATTTTGGCTGCCTCTAATTCTTAGATTGAGCAAATTTACATCCAGGGGTTAATTAAGACGTTGTTTTGGCTGGTGTGTGCCCCAAGAAAACCGTCTTTTTCAACGCCAAAATATATAATTTAATTCCTGTAGCATCATAATCACAAGCAAAGGTTAATTACAACTGTTCTCATTGTTGTGTGCGTAGAAAACATGCAATTGTAACACGCTACAAAGCTACTATTTTGTGCGTCAATTCTTTTGGCGCAATTTACCTCCAGGGGTTAAATTAAAGCGTTTGTTTGCTGGTATGCTGACAAAAATTTAAACCGTCTTTTTCAATGCAAAAATATATACAATTTTTCCTGTAGCCTAATTCACAAGCAAAGGTTAATTACAACTGTATCTCCTTGTTTGTGTGGCGTAGAAACACGCAATTGTAACACGCTACAAAGCTACTATTTTGTGGGCTCAATTCTTTTGGCGCAATTACATCCAGGGGGTTAATTTAAGCGTTGCTTTTGATGGTGTGATGACAAAAATAAACGTCTTTTTCAACACCAAAATATATAAATTTTTCATGAGCCTAATTTCACAAGCCAAAAAAAAAAAAACTCGGTTAAAATTACAACTGTATCTCTTGTTGTGTGGCGTAGAAAACAAGCAATTTGTAACACGCTACAAAGCTACTATTTTGTGCGGCTATATTCCTTTGGCGCAATTTACATCAAGGAGTTAATTAAGCGGTTGTTTTGCTGTGATGTGCGGACAAAAATAAACCGTCTTTTTCAAACTCGCCAAAATTTATAAATTTATATGTAGCCTTATTCACATGCAAAGGTTAATTACAACTGTGTCTCTTGTTGTGTGGCGTAGAAAAAAACACGCATTCTGTAACACGCTACCACCCAAAGCTACTATTTTGTGCGGCTCAATTTATTTGGTGCAATCTTATCCAGGGTGTTAATTAAGCGTTGTTATTTTGCTCGTGTGCTCAAAAAAATAAACCGTCTTTTTCAACGCCTCAAAAAATATATACTTTTTTCCTGTAGTATAATTCACAAGCAAAGGTTAATTACAACTTATCTATTGTTGTGTGGCGTAGAAAATCACGCAATTGTAACACGTACAATGCTACTATTTGTGCGACTCAATTATTTTGGCGAATTTACAGTTCCAGGGGTTAATTATGCGTTGTTTTGCTGGTGTCTGACAAAAATAAACCGTCTTTTTCAACGACTCAAAATATATAAATTTTTCCTGTAGACCTAATTCACAAGCATAAAGGTTAATTTACAACTGTATTCCTCTTGATGTGTGGCGTAGAAAACACGCAATTCTAACACTACTACAAAGATATTTTTCTGTTGGCAGGCTAAAATCTTTGCGCAATTTACATACAGGGGTTATTTAAGCGTTGTTTTGCTGTGATGCTGACAAAAATAAAACGTCTTATTTCAACGACAAAATCATATAAATTTTTCCTATAGCCTAATTCACAAGCAAAAGGTTAATTACAATGTATCTCTTGTGGTGTGGCATAGAAAACACGCAATTGTAACACGCTAAACTAAGCTACTTATTTGTGCGGCTCAATTCTTTGGCGCAATTTACAATCCCAGGGGTTAATTAAGAGTTGTATTGATGGTGTGCTGACAAAAATAAACCGTCTTTTTCAACGGACAAAATATATAAAATTTTTCCTATAGTAATTCACAAAGCAAACGTTATTTACAACTGTATCTCTTGTTGTGTGGCGTAGCAAAACACGCAATTGTAAACGCTACAAAGTACTATTTTGTGCGGCTCAATTCTTTGGCGCAATTTAAATCATGGGGTTATTTAAGCGTTGTTTGCTTGTGTGCTGGGACAAAAATAAACAGTCTTTTTCAACGCCAAAATATTTAATTTTTCCTGTAGCCTAAATCACAAGCAACAGGTTAATTACAATTGTATTCTTGTTGTGTGGCGTAGAAAAACACGCAAGTGTAACACGCTACAAAAGCTACTATTTTGTGCGGCTCAACTTTCTTTGGCCCAATTTTACAATCCAGAGGTTAATTAAGCGTTGTTTTGATGGTGTGTGACAAAACTAAAAACCGATCTATTTCAACGCCACAAATACTATAAATTTTTCCTCGTAGCTATTCACAAAGCATAGGTTAATTACAACTGGTATCTCTGGTGTGGCGCTAGAAAACCACGCAATTGTAACACGCTACAAAGTTAGATTTTGTTTGGCTCAATTCTTTGGCGCCAATTTCATCCAGGGGTTAATTAAGCATTGTTTTGCTGGGTCGTGCTGACAAAAATAAACCGTCTTTTTCAACGCCAAAATATATTACATTTTTCCTGTAGCCTAATTATCAAGCAAAGGTTAATTACAAACTGTATCTCTGGCTGTGGCGTGAAAACACGCAATTGTAACACGCTACAAAGCTACTATTTTTGTTTGGCTCAATTTCTTTGGCGCAATTTACATCCAGGGGTTAAATTCAAGCCATGTTTTGTGGTGTGCTGACAAAAGTAACGTCTTTTTCAACGCCAAATAATATATAAATTTTCCTGTAGTGCGATAATTCATGTCCGAGTTAATTATGCTGTTGTGCTTTTAATTTTGTAAAACACACTGTGGTTTTAAACGGCACATACAAGGTCAATTTTTTCCTGGGGACATTTGTGGAGCGCAACTTATATCCAAGGGTTACCTAAGCTTGTTACTGTTTTCATTTGGAGTCAAAAACAGGTGTATATTTTTATCATTACAGATAATCTCATCAATCAGTGTCTGTAATTTTAGAACAACATGTATGTAGGAAAGAGAGCTCTGCACCTGCGAGTGGCAGTGGCACAAAAACATTCCTGGAACACAGGCCCAGGTCACAGCACAGAAAGGGGACGTGCAGTATGAGGTTCACTCGGTGAGGCCACACTGCCGCGTCAATTTAGCGGCCCGTGTGTTGTTCAGGCAACCACAAGGGTTCTTAATGGTTGACTAGGTCATCCACTTCCTCACCAGATGACATCTGACAACCCCAGCCAAGAGTCGGTGGGAAACCTCCAGACACAACCCTTAGTTGGCATGGCCGGGAGCAGGTCAGCGGCCTTCACCTGTCCTCAGTCCGCCTCTGTCCCTTCGGTTCCTCAACCAGAGATCTACTATGTGGTCTGGCTCTGCGCCACTATATAGCGAGGATGAACAATTTGAGGTGGGCAGTCAGCAGCTACTTGCAGCGAGAAATGGGGCCAATATCCCCTGCTTCTTGCAGTAGACGGCAAAGTATAGATGTGGAGAGTGGCATGGGAGGTCATGATATGAGAGGTCAGCCTCGGCATACCAAGACCGGTGATGAGGACAGCAGTGACGATGAAACACAAATAGATGATGATGTAGCCGACGCACTTGGGAGCGGGTGAGGCAAGGGCTTCATCATCGTCAGGAGAAGAGGGCGTCAGCTTGCGCGTCAGGCAGCAGCGCAGCCAGCAAGTGGGTCGTGTGGCCGTGAGTCAGCAGGATAGCAGCGTGTGAGGTCGGGAGCCAAGCGGCCACGGGGTAAAAAACCCGCTTCGCAGGTCAATCAAAGTAGCGGCACAGGGGCCCAGCGAGGCAGCGGCGGCAGTAGTCACTCGTGCGGACGGTTGGCGGTAAAATCCGATACTCGGCGGTGTGGCAGTTCTTTGCTAAGACCGGAGGAGCCGAATCTGGGTATATGTAGTATCTGTGGGCAGAAAGTGAAGCGTGGCCAGGGGCTAACGTTGGCACACGGCCTGCGTCAACAATGCAGCGTCCATCGGTGCTGGGAGAACGTGCAGATGTGGTGGTCCATCCTGCCACCGCAGCAACAGCAGCAGCAGCGCCCAGTGGCGATGCATTGCAGCCAGTCAAGGCCACCACCTCTGCAGAAGGGAGCTGTTTCTCTTTGACATCATCTCCGGTCCAGATGCTCTGCTCCTCGCTACTCATGCGCCAGCAGTCGTTCAGCGAGGCGATTGCAAAGAGACCAACAGTATGCGTCCAACCTCTAAGGTGCAGCAGTGACCGTTGCTCTGTCAAGTTGTTGGTATTGCAGTCCCTCCCTTTACCAAATGTGGACTCTGCACCATTCAGAGAACTAATGGCTTGTGCGAGCCGAGATGGAGAGTTCCACCGCTATTCTTTTCAAAAGGCAGTACCAGCACTTCATAAATATGTAGAACAGAAGGTGGGTCGTCCTTGAGCTTATCGGTTTGTTCCAAGGTGCCGGCAGCGCGGACGTCTGGAGCTGTAACTACGGTCAGGGCCAGTACATGTCCTTTACGGCCCACTGGGTGAATGTGCTTCCAGCCCAGGCACACCAACAACTTGGACAGGAGACGCCGCTTTCTCCGCCACGGTGTCAAACTGCTGCACCTGCGCCAATGTCCGCCTCCTCCTCCACCACCACCTCCACCATCTCAGCCTCCACAAGTACTGCTCCATCATACACATGTGTAGGGCACAAGCGGTGTCACGCAGTTCTACACCGGCTTGCCTCGGCGAAGAAGTCACACAGGGGAGGAACTGCTCCGCGTCATGCAGCAAGAAATCGATGTGTGGCTTTTCCGCGCCACTGCAAATCGGAACCATGGTGACGGACAATGGGGAACATGTGTCCGCGCTGCACGAGGAGGGATGGTCCATGGCCTGCATGGCGCACGTGTTCATCTGGTTGTGAAAGGTTCTGAAGTCTTCCACCGATCTTCAGAACATTTCTGAAAATGGCCAGGAAACTGTGCATGCACTTTATCCATTCGTACAAAGCCAGGAACACCCTCCTCGAGTTGCAGCGGCAGAACGGCCTCCCCCAACACACTCTGATATGCGATGTTTCCACCGCTGGAATTCCAGCCTGCACATGTTGGACCGACTGTATGAACAGAGAAAGGCCATTAAACGATTTTTTTTGATGATCCAGGCAGACAGAAGTACTCCCTGTGTAACTTTGATGTCAGCAGTGGCAGCTCATGCGTGACACCTGCCGTTTGTTGAGGCCATTCGAGGAGGCGACGTTATTTGTCAGTACGCCCAGGACTACGGGATGAATAACGTCATTCACTGCCTTATGTCCTGGAACCATTGCTGAAAAAAATCTGTTGGGCAGGGGATGGAGACGTGGCGGGACTACATCTCGTGGCCACATGAGTCCGGTGGGGGACTGAAATGGAGGAGGAGGAGGAGGGACTTTGGAGCAGAAGCATTGTCTGGTGACAATGTAGTGGATTTTCTTACCAGGTGACAAGAGAGGAGGAGAAGGAAGCAGCTGGTGTGAGGTGGATGAGATGAGGAAGGCGAGGCACATGACCCCAAGGCACCGTGGCAGATACAGTGGAAATGGAGGCAGGGAGCCATCGGAGTCACTTGTGCAGATGGCCGCAGCATGTTTATTTGGCCTGGCTATTGACAAAGCCGAATAGGTCAGCATCCGGCAGAGGGATGACTTCTGGCTCTCCACCCTGTTGGACCCTCGCTACTGTCCATAATGGAGCCTTTTTTCCAGCTATTGGAGGGAAGACAAAAATCAAATACTATAGGGAAATCCTCGTAATCAGTATGGACCGATGCCTATGTGCGGCAGCGTCCCTCCTCTGACAGGTCTGACCGGCGGGGTTCCTCGCGCTCACGTACTACTGCCGCGGCTGCTGGGGAAGGTGGGGGGGTAGGAGCAGTACCAGCTCCATCGTAGTAGCCTAAGTCTGGGAGTCATGATGAGCAAGCTTCCTTCACCCGCCTATAGTGAGGAGGGCAGTCGCCAGCAGAAGCAAGCAGCAAGGAAAAACCTGGAGCAGTCCATGAACCAACAGTTGTGGCCTACTTGGACAGCACTCTGCCACCTCAGTTAGAAGATCTGCTGGGATACTGGGTAGCCAAAACTGGATGTGTGGCCACAAAAACTTGCTGAGTTTGCCAGTGGAGAAAGCTGTCCTGCCCGGCCACTAGTGTGCATCAGTGCGGGTGGTTCAGTGCGGAGGGGGCCATCGTTACCCCAAGGGAACCCGCTTAGTCCACGGGAAATGTGGAACGACTGACCTTTGTCAGATGATCAGGCGTGGATCGGCCAGGATTTCCAACACACCCAATGCCTTAGGCGTCAGTCTGGGTTCAAACTACCTGCCTCAGCCACTATTCTGATGCCGCCAACCGCCTGATGCCACACATCTCTGCCAGTTTCTCCATCTGCCTACCACCATCTTTACCCAGGGACTGGTATTGCAACCTCCTCAAACACTCTGTCTTGTGTGCCATCTAATGACCTCATGCTGCTGCTGTGTTCGTGTTGCCGTGAACATCCACCACTGTGGTCAATTGTGCCACTGTCTGACATAATGGCTGCTGCTGTGGCTGCTGCATGTCCTCCACACTGTGTCATTGTGCCACTGCTGACCTATTGCTGCTGCGCGTGACCTCCGCTCTCAGTAATTGTGCCATCTGTGGACTTCCTCCTGTTTTGCCACTCCAGAATGTTCATTGTGCCACTCTCCGACCTCAGGGTGCTGCTGTGACTCCTGCCGTTCCCTCCACACTGTGTCATTGTGCCACTGCCTGACCTCATGCTACTGCCGCCGTGACCTCCGCTCTCAGTCATTGTGCCATTCTGTGGCTTCCTCCTGATTTTGCCACCTCCAGAATGTCATTGTGCAACTGTCTGGATCTCATGCTGTGCTGTTCGTGACCTCCACACTGTTCATTGTGCCAAATTCTGTGGCCTAATACTGTTTTGCCGCTAAAGAATGTCATTGTGCACTTGCCTGATCTCATGCTGCTGCTGTCGTTACCTCCACACTGTATCATTGTGCCACTCTGTGGCTATAAACTGTTTTTCGCCTCCAGAATGTCATTGTGCCTCTGCCTGACCTCATACTGCTATGCCCGCCGTGATCCGAGCTAAACGTCATTGTGCCATTACTGTGGCTTCCTCTGTTTTGCCACTCCAGGAATGTCATTGTGCACTGCCATGATTTATGCTGATGCTGTCGTGACCCCACACTGTGTGATCTGTGCACTCTGTGGCCTAATACTGTTTTGCCACTCCAGAATGTCTTTGTGTCACTGCTGAATATCATGCTGCTGCTGTCGTGACCTCACCACTGTGTGATTGTGCCACTCTGTGGCCTTAATATGTTTTGCAGCTTACAGAATTCATTGTGCCATGCTGATCTCATACTGCTGCCGCCGTGACCTCACACACTGTGTGATTGTGCCACTCTGTGGCCTAATACTGTTTTTGCCGCCTCCAGAATGTCATTGTGCCATGCTGATCTCATACTTCTGCCGCGTGACCTCCACATGTGTTTTTTTTTTTTTTGAAAATTTTTGTGCAACTCTGTGCCTAATACTGTTTAGCCGCCTCCAGAATGTCATTGTGACACTGCCTGATCGCATACTGCTGCCGCCATGTGCTCCACACTGTGTGATTGCGCGCCCACCTCTCTGTGGCCTAATTACTGTTTTGCCGTCCAGAATGTATTGTGCCACTGCCTGATCTCATACTGTGCCGCCGACCTGTGACCTCACACTGTTTGATTGTGCCACTTGTGGCCTAATATGTTTAGCCGCCTCCAGAATGTCATGTTGCCATGGCCTGATCTTCTTCTGCTGCCGCCGTGACCTCCACACATGTGTGATTGTGGCCAACTCTGTGGCCTAATACTGTTTTTGCCGCCTCCAGAATGTCATTGTGCCACTGTCTGATATCATACTGCTGACGCCGTGACCTCCACACTGTGTGGATTGTGCACACTCTGGTGGCCTAATATGTTTTGCGCCTCAGAATGTCATTGTGCCACTGCCTGATTTCATGCTGCTGCTGGTCGTGACCTCCACACTGTATCATTGTGCCTCTTATGTGCTAATACTGTTTTTCCACCTCCAGAATGTCACATCTGTGACACTGCCTGACATCTACTGCTGCCCGCGTGACCTCCGCCTCTCAGCGCCATTGTGCCACTCTGTGGTCTTCCATCCCCCGTCGCTTCTGCACCACAAACTCTCCAGCCTACCTCCCTCGTCCCAACCTTTACGAGCCCACCCCCCTCCCGCCCTGCTACCCCATTCATGCCGCTGGGCTGCCGCCGTCACTCACACTCTGTTCACTAATGTTGCCACTGAGCTCTCGACTTGTTTTTATCCAGCTTTCGCTGGCATGACTTTATCAGGCCTACATTCCGCTTGTGTTTTTTGGTCAGTTTTGCTCTTAAGTGCCCAGGGAATTTTATAGTGACGCGATTCTAAGAGCCGGCGGCAGTCATTTCTGCGTGTCATACTAAAACACAACATTGTATGAAGACCAACCACATCGCCCTCTGCATATTTAAGCATGGCACAACGTTCTACAGCACCCTGCAGGCTCTGTGCAGCTGTGTAAATAGCTGCTTTTTAAGACGATTCGTGCCGAAGTAATTCGGACCGAATTTATTTTTTGACGGAAAATTCGTCGAAGTAACCGAATCGAATTTTTGAGAAATTGCCCATCTCTACTGGTGGCCGTCATTATCTTGTGATGTTGAGACCTATGTGGCATCTTGTGAAGTCTGCGCTCGGGCAAAGGTTCCCAGAACTCGTCCTCCTGGCGAACTTTGCCCTCTACTGGTACCTGAACGTCCGTGGACCCACATCTCAATGGATTTTATGATGGACCTTCCTATTTCGGAGAGCAAAACGGTTATTTAGGTGGTGGTGGACCGTTTCAGTAAAATGTGGTGGTGGACCGTTTCTCAATTTTGGAGAGCCCTCTGTAAGGCTCTGGGTATCACCCTCTTCTTCTCCTCTGCCTTCCATCCAGAGACTAATGGGCAGACAGAGAGGGTAAACCAGATGGTTACACAAAAACTCAGTTGTTTTGTATCTGATTTGCAGGCAGATTGGGTTAAGTACTTACCTTTGACAGAATTTGCCATTAACAATCAGGATAGTAGCTCCTCTGGCACCTCACCATTTTATTGCAACTATGGGTTTCACCCAAGACATGCCTCATCTTCCGTGCTATGTCTGATTACAGCGGAGTGGATGTTATCATTAAAGATCTGTGCACATTCTGGGCCCAAGTTCAGAAGAACTTGGTTAATACCCAGAACATCCAGAAGAGAAATTGCGATAAACGGCATTTTTGTTCTATTGGGTTTGCTGTTGAGGATAAAGTATGATTATCCACCCGAATTAAAGGTTCCTTCTGGTAAACTCACACCGTGATTTGTAGGTCCTTATGTGGTGCTTGAAGTGGTCAATCCAGTGGCATATTGGCTTAAATTACCCTCTTGTCTCCGGATACACAACGTGTTTCATCACTCACTTCTCAAGAGGTATATTCAGCCGGTGAGTCCGCCCTCTAGTCTTACTCCTCCAGTTTGTATAGATGGGGAGTTAGAATATGAAGTGGCCCGGATCTTGGACTCCTGGAAAGTTCAAGGGTCACTACAGTACCTGATCCACTAGAAGGGTTATAGTCCTGAGGAGAGATCATGGGTTCCGGCTAAATCTATCCATGCCGATCAGCTTGTGAGGGAATTCCATGAGTTTCACCCGGACAAACCCAGACCAGGGAAAGGTCCAGTGGCCCCTCCTAAAAGGAGGGTACTGTCAGGGTTAGGCGGCCCCCAGTCTGCAGGGAGCAACAGTCTGCAGCAGCTGGTTTGCGCCCCCCCCCCCTCTCGATAGACAGTCTGCTGAGGTTGTGTGAGTGACAAAGGCCCAGTCAATCTGGACAGGGGGCACGTCGCACCAGCCAATGGGAGGTCCCGGAGGCCGCTCTAATCAGCAACAGGGGCGGTATCTGGGAACCATATTTAAACACTGCAGGCTGAGTGCAGCGCCTGTGATATTCTTCTGGCTGCCTTTATTACCTGTACTTGTTATTCGTTTGTTTGCTTATCTATGTACCAGACCTCTGCTTGTTTCCTGACCATGTCTTGCGCTCTGATTCTGTACCTCACTCCCGTCTGTGTTTTTGACCCCTGGCTCGTTGTCTGAGTTCTCTCTCGCTTTCTGATTTTGGCCTTGATGTTACTGAACTGTTATCAACCCAGATTATCTGACGCTTCTTCTTCCTGACGGCCCCAGCACTCTAGCAGCGCAGGGACTGCCGCCCAGTTGGCGTCTGCTGCCTAAGGCAGCACGTCAATTATGTAGGGACAGTGGGCTGGGTTCCAGTCAGGGCTCACTGTTCCCCACTTGACGTGACAACAGGTTGTAATTTGTACTACACAAGAATATAAAGATTGTTTTCACCACAAGGAGCAAAACAGTAACAATACAGTAAAATGACAATAATCCGCATGACTAAGAATATGCTAAATAGTTGCAAGTCAAATTTGTGTATGACATTGCCAAGATGATTGTCTATAAAATGATGGTAATCTTACTTTCAAAGCTGTAGTGAATGATGAGATATGGAGCCTGACATTCAAAACATTGTTACTTTTTTGCTGCTTGTCAGTGTATATATATACTGAAGAAAAAAATGTATACAGTTGAAACCAGAATTTTACATACACTATATAAAAAGACAAATATGTATGTTATTCTCACTGACATGAAATCAGAATAAACCTTACCCGTTTTAGGTCAATTCGGATTACCAAAATAATTTATGTGCCCCATGCCAGAAAAATGAGAGAGAGAGAATTTTTAAGGCATTTTTATTACTTTCTGCAAAGTCAAAAGTTTACATACATTTCATTAGTATTTGGTAGCATTGCCCTTAAACTGTATATTTTGGGTCAAACGTTTTGGATATCCTTCTATAAGCTTCTCATAATAGTTGGTAGGAATTTTGGCCCATTCCTCCTGGCAGAACTGGTGTAACTGAACCATGCTTGTAGGTCACTTTGCCCGCACCTGCCTTTTCAGCTTTGCCCATAAATTTTCAATAGGATTGAGATTAGCGCTTTGTGATGGCCACTCCAAAACATTGACTTTGTTGTCCTTAAGCCACTTTGTAACCAGTTTGGCAGTATGCCTCGGGTCATTGTCCATTTGGAAGACCCATTTATGCCCAAGCTTTAACTTCCTGGCTGATGTCTTGAGATGTTACTTCAGTATTGCCACATAATTTTCTTTCCTCATGATGCCATCTATTTTGTGAAGTGCACCAATCCCTTCTGCAGCAAAACAACCCCATAACATGATGCTGCTACCCCCGTGTTTCACATTTGGGTTGTTGTTCTTAGGCTTCCAAGCTTCTCCCTTTTTCCTCCAAAAGTAACAATGGTCATTATGGCCAAACAGTTTTGTCAGACCGCAGAACGTGTCTCCAAAAATGTTGCTCTACAAAAAGATGGTCTAGGCTATAAGAAGATTGCCAACACCAGGACTGTGGAGTTGGAGTTGGTGCCCATTTTGCAGGAGTCAGAGTCATTATAAAATGGGCCGAATCCAACTAGAGATTTTGCCCATGTGGTCAGTCTCGGACTGCGGTGCCTAGGGCCCACCAGAGTAGTTTATTTTAGAGGCCCACTTTGCCTTGTTGTCTCCATCACCTATACAGTGTCCCGCCCAGTCTTTCTTCAACTTATACAGACCGATGTGATGACATCTTCATACCAATCTTTAATCAAGATACAACGCTGGGGCTTCTAAGTCTCCCTCACCTAAGTGCAGCAGGACACTGGTGGTGAACATAAAAACTCTAAAGATATATGTCCCCCTTCCCGAATAACACATTTTATGTAAATAAAAATATATCAAAAGCTATAACACAAAGTACTGAGTATAAAGACACTAAATAATGATTGTATAGATACCAAATAACACCGCTACATGAAACCAGAATCCCAAGGCTAAAATTACCAATAATTAAGACCAAATACTGCCACATCATGATCAAATATAACCACCAGATAGTGACTGAATAATACCACCACACCATGAACACATATCCCCCCCACATAGTGACTGAATAATACCACCACATATCAACACCACATAGTGATTGAATAATACCACCACATGATGAACACATATCCCCACCACATAGTGACTGAATAATACCACCACAAGATGAACACATATCACCACCACATAGTAACTGAATAATGCCACCACACCATGACCTCATATCACCCCCATATAGTGACTGAATGCACCACACTATGACCACATATCACCACCACATAATAACTGAATGATACAGCCACACCATGACCACATGTCACCACTATATACTGAATATATAGCATTTATAGCATGTTTTCCATGTAAATCAAAAGGATGCCTCTGTTGCATAAGCATCACTAATACCTCCACCATTACATCTTGTGTTACCAAAGAAAAATATGATATCAAATTTTCTTTATCATGTAAATCTCAGTACGTAATTTATGTAATACAATGTACCTGTAATTTACAATACGTTGGACACACAATCTGCCCTTTGAGAGTAAGGTTAAATGGCCACAGATGTAGTGTAAGAAAAGGAGATATGAAGCAAAGTGTGGCCAAACATTTCAATGAGATACATCAGTGCAATTTTGCAGATTTATCCATTACTCCAATTGACTTGATTCACTCTGAAGTATCAAATCGGTTTCAACAACTCCAGAGACGCGAATTATTCTGGATGTATCTTCTTAAGACAATACAACCACAAGGACTTAATGACATTGTGGAACTAATTCGGTGATCAGACACATTCATTCCTGTTTTGTTTTGTTTTTTTTGTTGGTTTGCAGTGTTTTTTTTTTTTTCCTTTCCTGCCTGACATAATTATTGTTTATTTTGTAACAACACTTTATAACCATTCAGTTTAAGATCTCAGAAGAATATGTTTTGTCTAGTACAGATATATACACATGTTTCTGCTACCAAGCCTAAACAGACTTTAGTTACCATTATCCGTTTTTTTCCTTGATAGAATGGTATTTGCTTTGATTAAGCTACCAATATACTACTTATTTTTTGCTTTTCAATATCTAATATTTGGCGAGAACACTACCAAACATTATGGACTGTATTGGTTAAAAGTCTATATAGTCACAAGTTTTGTCATATATGTCCACAAGTTATAGATATTACTATAACTATACTATTACGTTTTACTATCATCATAGGAGGTTTATCCCATAACTCAAGCAGTGCATTGTATACATTGCTCCTCCAGATCAGGAGTCACACTTTCTATGGGTAAAAGTCTTACCAATATATCACTGGAGCCAATACTCCCTTCCTTTTTTTTTTAATTTAGTAAAGGGAGACTCCTTCACCATCGGTTAATAGGATTAATTGCTCTCATAGTTATGCATAATTTCCACTATGGGACACAATCGGAGTTCTTCCACTATGGCATTACAGACCTATACATATTTTCTCTGGTTTTGAAATCTATTTAGATCTAGCTGGATAGGCCCCATTAAGGAAATTTAGGCCTCTGATCCGCATCTCAGATATAAGGATGTAGTAATTTTCATCTACTCACTATACATTTTACATACCTAAGATCGCCCCTTGCCTGCTGACATAATATATTATTTATTGGGTAACTGAGATGACACGCGTAAGACGTATGCATCTCATGTTTTCGGCTTTTTGTAGTTCGGCAGTTCAATACACTACATATATTTTGATATCGTGTCCACTCGCATCTGGTAATGTTTCTGTTAATAAGATTGACCACTAGTTGACCATCATTTAATTGTATGTCACTATGTAAACGTATTTCCTTTCCTTGTGCAACACTACTTGCCTTTAACACACCAGTTGCAAATGGACAATGGAGGTTCCTGCCCAGTGATTGACAGGTATCTCGTCCATTCATAGCAAGACCGTCCCTATCCCATCAGTCTGACACACAATTGATTGACAGGTATCCTGTCCATTGTATCTGGGGTTATTTGGCAACTGTGTCTTTCCTGTTTGCAACACTTCCTGTCTTTCTCTGATTGGTGTGAGCCGCCATTTTAGGATTGTGCTGTGTTCTATATAAACCTATCCTTTACCACACACATGTATACCTCTGATGAAGCGTGGGTGTGCCACGCGAAACGCGTCGGGCCGTGCATTAATTTGTTTTTATAAGTGAGACTACCGTCTCACTTATAATAAATTTTTAATAAGTATAGTAATTTCCCAATTTGGCACTCGTTTTTTATACATACGTGCGCCGCGATCCGTTTTTCTTTTGCATGAATTTACTGAATAATACTGCCGCACCATGACCACATATCCCCACCACATAATGATTGAATAATACCACAATACCATGACCACATCTTTCAAGTGTGTCCTTTTAAGTGTGGGGACTTAATATTGAGAGGGAGAAGTCCTTGTTAATTCTCCAGCAAATACTGTTTTTATTTATTCCTGTGTTTATTTATTATTGCAGTACATTTAAAATCTATAACAGACATATAGTTTATACATTGCAGCTATACTTATTTTGTGTATAGATTACAGTTATTGTATTAAAGAGTAGTTTGTGTATTGTAGTTCTATAGTTACAAACATACATAATTGCTGAGTGCTTGCTGAATCAGGTGACTAATCAGGTGACTAGTTAGGGGTGTGGTTACCTAATCAGCAGAGCTTAAAGGGGATGTATCGCTTCCTTAGTTCGGCTGATTCATACTGCTCTCAGCTTCTCAACTCTAGAAATGTAGGGGCGTTTCTTCCCCTCCCAGCTGGGCGACATCATCCCCCCTTCACTGTTCATGCTGGCTCCCGAGTCTTATTTTGTAAGAGCTGTTTACATACCACAGGCTGCATTCAATCTAGACTGAGCAGTGATCTCTACTCCTCTCACAACTGGAGATTTGTTACAGTTGAATCCAGCTCTATGAACTCTATGAACGGAACAGATCTCCCTTCTATGCAGGAGAGTTAGGCACAGAGACAAAACTGTTATGTTTTCTCATTGTAGAATCTGCTGCAGTGTGTTTCTGCTGGGTGTGGAGAGAGAAAATGCTACGGCCCCTAACTCTGAGTTGGGCAGGGATCGACACAAATTGTGCTGTTTCCTGATTGTGTAAGCCCTTCAGTGTTATTCTGTTTCCTCTGGCTGTGTAGAGTGATGTGCCGGTCCCTTACTCTGAGTGAGAGACACAGGAATGCTCGCTCCTGTGAATACGACTGGGGGCTGAACAGAATGTAAATGAGCTCTCTGCTAGTGAAATGCAAGGAGGAGGAATCCCACCAGGACTGGAGATCAGTGTAAACAAAAACACAAGATAAGGAGTACTGTGAATACAAGACAGCTTTGCTAATGATATCCAATTGCAAAGTTGCTTGTTTTCACTGTCCCCTTATTCTGAAGGCCATTTAATGAAATGATACAACCCCTTTAAATTGCACTTGTGTGGGGCTGGCTAAGCCATTTGCTTCCTGAAAGAGAGGTTTGCAACACAGCCAAACAGCATTGGAAAAAAAGTTTAAAGCTAAGTATTTGAGCGAGTGAACGAGTCTGCGAGTGTGTCTTCTTTCAAGTGTGTCTTTTTAAGTGTGGGGACTTAATATTGAGGGACTTTAGATTTGAGGAGTTTAGAGGGGAAAGTATTGTACTGCTTATTATTATAATTTTATTTGTACTGTATATCTTTTTGGTAACACCCCATGAGTTCCATGATTGACAATGCCGTCCAGTGCACAACCTGTTCAATGTATGCCATCCTTGACCAACAGTTCGAGGGTCCATACTGCTGTGCAAGATGTATGCACACTGCACATTAAAAGCCCGTATCCTGGATCTAAATAAGCAAGTGGCAACACTGAGATCCATTGCCAAATTGGAAGCGAGTTTGCTGCTCACTGAGCTATCACTCACAGGTGTAGATGCTGGTGAGGATGGCAGCATGGAGGTGCAGGAACATGAGGCAGCTAGAAGGTTAACAGTTAGAAAGAAGGGTAGAGGAAAGAGTGTTAGGGAGGCTAGTCCTGATCTGGTACACCCCAACAAATTTGCAAGATTGGCTAATGAGGGGGATATCAGCTCAGAATAGAATTGCTGCAGCAAGACACTCCCCCTGTCTGCTCCCGTAAGATAGGGATTAGGAGTGCAGGCAGGTAGACAGGTGCTAATTGTTGGGGACCCCATTAAAAGGGGGCACAGACAGGGCAATTGTTTACAAAGCCCGGGAAATCATCGAACAGTATGTTTTTTACCTGGGGCCCGAGTTCGACATATCGCGGATCGGGTTGACAGATTGTTGGGTGGGGCTGGTGAGAATCCAGCTGTGATGGTGCACATTGGCACCAATGACAAAGTTAGAGGTAGGTGGAGTGTCCTTAAAAACAATTTCAGGGCCAAAAGCTCAAGGCAAGGACCTCCAAGGTAATATTATCAGAAATATTACCTGTTCCACGGGCTACACCAGAGAGGCAGTGGGAGATTACAGAGGTGAATAAGTGGCTCAAAAATTGGTGTAGGAAAGAGGGATTTGGGTATTTGGAGAACTGGGCTGACTTCTGTCTTGGTTTCAGACTCTATGCTAGAGACGGACTGCACCTAAATGGGGAGGGTGCAGCTGTATTGGGGGACAAAATGGCCAGGAAGTTGGAGGAATATTTAAACCAGGGACTGGGTTGGAGTGTAACTACAAAGATAGCGTGCAAGATAGTGAAGATAGAGAGCTGGGAATTAGGAATAAAACAGGGGGTGGAGTGGAGGAATGGGGTGTAGCAATAGTTTAAAAGATCAGGGAGAAAGGAATAAAAACTGAAAAATCTCTAAATTGCATGCTAACCAATGCCAGGAGTCTGACCAACAAAATAAATGAACTAGAATTATTAATTGCTGAAGAAAAATATGACATAGTGGGGATAACTGAGACATGGCTGGACGAGAACTACGACTGGGCGGTTAATTTACAGGGTTACAGTCTATTTAGAAGAGATCATAAGGACAGGAAGGGGGGAGGTGTCTGTCTCTATGGAAAATCCTGTCTGAAGCCAACACTGCGGGAAGATATAGGTACAAGTAATGAACATATGGAATCATTATGGGTAGATAAACATGGGATAACAACAATAATATAATACTAATAGGGGTCTGCTATAGGCCCCCAAATATAACAGAACCCATGGAAGATGTACTCCTCAGACAAATAGATGAGGCAGCTAATCAGAATGAGGTTGTTATTATGGGCGAATTTAACTATCCAGACCTCAATTGGGAAACTGAGACCTGCAGCTCTCATAAAGGAAACAGGTTTTTGTCAATAACCAATAATAATTACCTTGGCCAAATGGGGCAGGAACTGACTAGAGGAAAGGCCCTTCTAGACTTAATATTCACTAACAGACCTGACAGAGTAACAAAGGTTCAGGTTGAGGGGCATCTAGGAAATAGTGACCATAATATAATAAATTTCCGTTTATCGTTCAAGAGAGTTTTTTGTCAAGGAGCCACAAAAACACTGAATTTAGGAAGGCTAATTTTATTCTGCTTAGGGAGGCCCTAAACCGTATTGACTGGGACAAGGTGTTAAAAATTGCAGGACAAATAATAAATGGTATATTTTTAAAAACATCCTAAGCGCCCACTGTGAGAGGTACATACCTTAAGGTAATAAAATAATTAGAAACAGGAAAAACCCAATGTGGATCAACAGGGATGTAAAAGATGCAATAAATAACAAAAATTAAACGTTTCATCTACTAAAGCAGGAGGACAGTGAAGAGGCACTAAGAAGCTATAGGGAAAAAAATAAGTGTGTAAAATAATGATAAAGGCAGCAAAGCTGGAGACAGAAAAGGGATATTGCTTATAGAAAGTAAAACTAACCCCAAAAAATTTTTTTAACTATATAAATAGTAAAAAAATTAAACAGAAAATGTTGGCCCTTTGAAAAGTACTGAGGGAATTATTGTGGAGGGGTTTGGGGAAAAAAGCAAACCTATTAAACAATTTTGTTCTCCACTGTGTTTACCAAGGAGGATGGCTTTTCCTGTTGATGAAAAGAGGGATGAGGGAAACTCCAACTTAATGTTTCTTGTCTAACCAGGAAGATGTGCAGCTCGATCTTAAGAAAATTAAAATAAACCAAATCCCCAGGTCCTGATAGCATTACCCCGCGTGTCTTAAGGGAAGTAAAGTCATAGATAGGCCCCTATTCTTAAAAAATTTTTAGACTTTCTTTAAAAAATAAAATTTATTAAAGATTTGAGCAGTTAACAATTATTTACAATTTCAGAGTGCAGGAGATTAAAACAATAACAAAGTGTCCAAAATGGACACCAAACAGTTGTAAATAAAATGACCATCGTGGATAATAAAACACGGTCAAATTAGAAACAAAACGCCATCGTATATCTTGTGTTGAGAGGGATAACATGAAATTAATATAGGAAATTTGGGGCATAGTACTTGGAAGATAACCACAAGTCCCAGAGGGATTTCTTCTTATTTCAGATGAATGGGGAAATCAATCAGTCTAATTTCACAAGCGCAGTTTTAAGTTAATTTCCTAATTACTTCGGATATAGAGAGGGCATACAGTCTCTTTCCAGTTAAATGCAATAGCTGTTCTAGCTGCTATGAACCTTGGTAGCTCGTCTGAACCCTATGTTTAAAAACCGCAAGTTCAGGGGTTAAAGCGAATGACAGGTCTGTGACATCTAAAAGCAGGGAGGAAAACCGACTTCCAGAACTTTTGAATAACTGGGCAGCCCACCAAACGTTTTAACAAGGTACCTTGTTGGCCGCAACCTGTCCAGCAGAGATTTCCCAGGAGCTGGGAAAACATTTTGGCCAGTCTCGAGGGAGGGAGGTACCATCGTAAAATGTATTTTAAAACATGGTCTCTTTATGGTTTATGCATTTAGACAGGGAGGATGAAATATTTGTGCTTTGATCCATTGTTCCTTAGAAAAGTGTAAGGAAAGTTCTCTTTCCCATTTTATCATAGTGTGAGATTTAGAGTCCAGGTCTTTGGCCAGTAATGCTTGATATATCAAAGAAAGGCCGTTTTCAAAGTCTTTTTTCTTTGCAAGAAAATTATGAAAATCGGAATAGCTGGGTGGGGGATTCGGCCCGTCAATAGTCTGGAGGATATGTCGAATTTGCAGAATTTTAAAGAAGGTTGGGGCGGGAGAGAAAAGGAGTTGGAAATAGTTGTAAATGGTAATAGATTGAGTCCTTGGTAAAGCTGATCTACTGTTTGAATACCTCGCTCCTGCCACAAGCGAAGTGGAAGAGAGTCAGACCAGCAGCGCAAAAGATCTAAGGGAATATGTGCTGCTCATAGACACATATTAATGTTTACTTGTAATTCAAGATGGTTTACATGCATTAGTTAAATAATTAATGCCTTTGGTGCCACCTTGTGGCCTTTGTTTGAAGTTTTACAAATGATATTGTTTCCTGTTTAAGAGGAAATTCTTTGCATTATGGGTAGATGACTCATTTCACCTCATGTCTGACAGAAGACTCAGCCATCTCACCTCTGCTCTTGTTGAAGCATAGTTGGTAAGCTGTTCATTTGTGGAAATGTCTATCTATACCTAGCTTCATAAGCACTGCTAGTACAGTTTTAGAAAATTGTATGTAGTTACGACAGATTATAATGTGTGTTATTTAGATAGACCTAGGCATGTTGTCCACCATGTATGTTACTGTATTCTACTTCCTTTTTTTCCCCCCCCCCCCCCCCCCCCCCCCCCCCCCCC